>APFE030619566.1:0-76965 GCA_000404065.3 Pinus taeda
TTATCGAATTGAGACTTCTGTGATCCATATCAAATTTTTGAAGATTCTTCGGCAAAAATCACATAGAGAAATATTTATCGACGCATTTCGAACCAACCAAATATGGTTCATCGTCAAGACAAGTTGAAATGATTCCAATTCTGAGCATAAGTTAAATAAGGACAGCAGGCCACAATAACCCCAAAAAAAACTAAAAAACATATTTTTGAAAAAAATCCAAAAAAAAATAACACTTAAAATACAATTAAAAAGGGAAGAAATATTAAGATGAAAAAACACTTTAAAAATTGAACAATTAAAAATAAGGCTCAACTTTAAAAAATAAATTTTAAAAAAGAATAAATAAATACAATAAAATTTAAAAGAAAAATTAATAAAATAGTTAAAATAATAAAAAATGTAATGGATTACTTATTAAAATAAACTTAGAATTATCTAATTAAATAACCCCAAAATCTAATAAAAACTATTTTTAAATAAAAACTCCAAAAAAATAACACTTTAAAATACCAATTAAAAAAGAAAAGAGAATACAATTAAAAAAGGAAGAGAATATTAAGATGAAAAAAACAAATTTTAAAAATTGAAAATAAAAATGAGCTAAACTTTAAAAATAAAATTGAAAAGAATAAATTAAATAAAATAGTTAAAAATAATAAAAATGCTAATGTTTAATTAAAAAAAATGGCAAAAATCATTGTAGTGAGGGAAGGATATTTTGAGAATCATCCCTTTAATCTCCCTCCCCTCCCTTGTTGTGCTCTCCTTTCATCTCAATGCCTCTCCTTTCATCTCAATGCCACCCATCGTTACTACATCACTTTTTTTCCATTACTGCATCACTTTTTAGTTTGAGGGCCATTTAAAAAAACAAACTGGATTGGTGTCAATGCCAACTTAACCAATCAAAATATATAGATTAAGTGAAAATAAAAACACTAAATATATTTTAATATAAAAAATGTAATACATTGAAATGGATAATAAAAAAACACAATCATATCTATCACATTATAGAAAAGAAAATGAAAATGAAAATTAAGAAAAGGAAAGGCATCACGATGAAAATGTCTCCCATCGTAACCCAAACTTAAACCAAGAAATGGAAGTGACAATAATAGGTAAAGTATACACAAACATGATTGGAGAGGCCAACTCCAAGATGTTATCATGTTAAAACGATGGATATGATATTGTCATTATTGAAGCTCAACCATGTAAGAATATGATTTCTTGGAAAGAGGAATAATAAAGTAAGAATATGATTTCTTGGAAAGAGGAATAATAAAGTAAAGCTCTTGAAAGGCAAAAATCAATGAGGGCCAGAATCGCCCAAGGAGGAGGGAAGGTAAATATCAATAAGTTCACCTTGAGGAGGAGAAAATAGGTCTTCATCCATAAGTCTAATATGTTGTAGTGTTACCCAGAAATAGGTTTGCAAATATAGTTTATTCAACCCATGTTAAAATGTATTAATCACAATGTAGTAAGTGATATTCTAAACCTAAATAACATCAAAAAAAATTAGAATAAATTCAGTGTGATGATTTATAACGTTGGTGTTATTTCAGTGTGACTTGATTATTATATCAACACAAAAATAATCAAATAACATATAACAAAATCAAAAAATAAAATACTCCTCACTAAATTATAGTTTAGTAAACTATTGTTTGCAGAGTTATAGTTTGCCAATAGTGTCAATGTATTTGGGATAACATTGGTGTCACAACTTATAACATCGATCAATGTTATGATTTATAATTTTGGTTGGTATCTTGATTGATAACACTAGCTATTATTTAGGTGACATAACAAAATACAACTAGTGTATAACATGATTTAAAAGGAAATTGGAAAGTCCTTGTTGAATTACAGGGGAAGGAATTACCCTTTGTAAAGTTTCACTTTTCAAGATGGTTGGTAGAGTTATTGCGTTTGGAACAAACATTACAACACAACTTAAAATAAATAATGCAACAAAACAAATGGGTCCTTGCTAATTATTTAAAAAGGTAGACATGTCAACATTCAAAATGTATCAACATTTATGCTCTCCAAATCAAGCATAACTATTCTGTAGTTTGTAGAATTAACAATTATAATATAATGTGTAAATTGTTGTAATATGTATAATGAACATATAACTTTATGCTACATTATTAGGGGCATAACTTTATGCTTGCATAATGCTGACATAGTGAGCATATTGTCAATATTTGTAACACTGATAATAGTTGGCACAAATCATTATGTAGACTTACAACATAACAACATAACATTTTTTTTTTTTTTAATTTGGGGATCCTCGCTGAATTAAAGCTTATATAGGAGTATTTCATAGAGGGGTAGTTAAAATGCTATCTGAGGTCCTCAGCTAAGGAATCCTTGCAAGGAAGCATACATTTTTTCTTGTGTTTTTTATTTCCAACCTTTGGCTTGGTCAAGGAATTAGTGAGGGAGAGGTGCCATTTTTTTCCTCCACAACATAGATGTAAAACATTGTAATTTGAAAAAGAGAAAAGTAGTAACTCCCACTACCAAACATCTATTGTCAAGGTCTATTTTTCTATTAGATCGTAAAAATATTTAGGGTGAGCACATAATGTCTTTATATATATATATAATTTTCTTTAACCTTTGATTGAGACCTGCCATTCACATGCAAATTATTGACATGAGACCCAAAAGCCTCATTATCCACATAACATCTTTACTCCATGAGTGTCATTTATCCCATTTCCACATTTTATTTTTGTCAGTTTGATGTAGTTCAAGGTCAAACTCACCAATGGATATGGTGGTCTAATGTCTCGGAAAATACAATATTTTTGTACTAGGAAATAATTCATTTGTTTTTTACTTCCATGATATTCATTCTTCTCTATGCAAGTAGAAGAATATACCTCTCTTAGTTCTTATGATCTTGGGAAATGGTTGCTTTATATTATGTAGGTGTTGACGACACTCACTAAAAGTTGACATGCCATTGGTGTGGTAGATTCCATTACATAGATGCAAGGTAGTAGTGGAGGGATTTTAGGCAAGGCGTATGCATCATGAAAAATACTACTCTTACACACAAACTCAACTTTGTCATTGTTTCCCATGAATTGAAATGTATTAACCACAAACATGGCCAAATAAATATGATAATATCTATAATAACACTATATAAAATGTTGCATAAAACATGGGTTTCCATATAGTGCATAAACTAACAAAGAATTTTACATATCTAGCTATAATGTCACGATGATGTAAAAAACATGGACTATATAAAAAGAGAGTATATTACCAATATAACAACATAATGTTGATATTTAGGTCTCTATCTATGATAAAAAAATAATTGTTCTCAATCTTTAATCAAAAAGCTATTAAAAAATTGCAAGTAAACTTGTGGGATGAGACTAGAGCTAATGTTGTTGATGGGACAAGAGATAATCTTGGTCATAGAGTGACAAGATCGTTGATAGGACTATAGTCAAACTTAGTCCTAGAGGGATAAAATTGTCGATAGGACTAGAGACATATTCGGTCATAAAGGAATGCGGTTGTGAGGTTGAAAATGAGGCTAACATGACTAGCGTCAGAGTCAAAATTGATAGCAAGTGATGAAAAGCAATGCCCCTAAAACCACTCAATAATCTTTGGTGGAGTTGTAAGTAGGACAAAGATAAAAGTCACCCTTGATAAGACAAGAGCCAAGGCCAAATTTGGTCATAAAGAAGGGAAAACAATATATACGAAACAAAATAATGTCACAATCATTAACAAAACTTAACTTAGTTATAGATTAATGTAATTGTAAAGGGAAAAATGATTCCCATGAAACAACACCACAGAGCTTAGCCCATTAAACATAATTGCGAAGACATCCTTGACAACACTAGAACTAAAGTGGAAGAGAATTACAAACAGGGGCAATCAATAATGACTATGAAATATGTGGATGATCTAAAAGAATATGAAACCAAACTAGATCATGGAAGGGGAAAACGAAAATACCAAATAACATGATGCTTTTGACATTGTTCAAATAAGGTATTCACGACATTGTTCAAACCAAGATAACACCTAATTAACAAAGAGATGAGAAAACAATAATGAGGAGATTTTGCAACAATGTGCAGGCATGTGGTGTATCACTAAAAGTTCTTTAAATACCCAAAAAACAATGGATAGTGATCACTAACTAAAAAGGGTGGGAACCCAACTAGTGCCAAAGGGGTGTCAACTAGCCAACACCCACTTGGACCAAGCATAGTGTACAATTACTTAACCTGGTCATGTAGGAAAGAAACAACCAAGTTTAGATGAGTCTAAGTTGAGCATTCTATATCTAATGTGGAAAGCAAAGCACGTGAATAGGGTGGGTGTAACAAATTGTACCCTTGTATAAATTAATCAATTAGTGAATGTGAAAGGTAACTAAAATTTTACGCTCGGTGGTAGGCACCTCAATTTCCCCGAGCTAAATAAAAGTCGAAGAAAATGAAGGGGAACAATAATTTGTTTTTTTTTTTTTAATTAACGCGGACGAATGTCCCACTCTCCAGTTATTAAATATAAAAATATAGCAGTATTGACTTTAATGCTTGGAACATTACGGAGACTCGATTCGATACAAAACTAAAAGCGCAATATTCACTATTTCCCTTTGTCCTCAATCACCATCTAAAGGAATCGGCAATCAATATATCCGGTGATGAGAAGTTGTTAGTCATGAACGTCTTTATCTGTGTTTAACTATTTAGAGAAAATATATTTATTTCTAAATCACTTAAACTAAAATTTTATAACATCATCATATACTACCATAACAACAAAATAATCTTAAATTAATATAAAATATCATAAAATTAATAAAAATTGGAAATCAAAATTTATATTTTAAATTTTGTTTTACTAAATTTGTTTTAATTTTTTATTGATATTTTTCAAAAAGTCATATAAGAAGCAATGTTTAAGTTTTATATAAATTTATTTTTATTTTTTATTTTCCAAAGAAAAAGTCAAACTTTTTATTAACCAAAATAAAAAGTTACATAGTATATGCATAAAGCATTCATTTTTGCTGTATGATTTGCAGATCATAGAGCCCACATGATGTAAAATATACTATTCTGTCAAAGAAACATGAAATGTGATGTTCTTGAAAAACATGAAAACAACAAGAAAAGAAAAAATTGATCCAGCTGGCCTATGCTTTGTTGCCCTTCTTCTTCTCCACTCTTCACCAACCATCAGTGTTGGGAGTGGTATCAATAATGGCAAGCTTGTTTTCCATTGTATTCGTTGGTTGTTCTTTGTCAGATTCCGATCCTTTAGAGCCGTGTGATCGTTTGATGCCACTTACTTCCAGCTGAGGTTCTTGTTGCTGTTCCAAATTGTTATGCCCCAAGTTTGTCTCTTGGGTCTTTTCTTCCTGTATGTTTTCCTGTCCCATTTGCTCGCCTATAGGTTATGTCTTCAATTCCTCTTCTTCTAGCAGTTCAGTATGCTGCCAACGTTTGGGTTTTTTCTGTTGTTTCTTATTTCCTTGAGGGTCCTTCCTAACCAGTGGACAGGCATAGTGGAGGTGCCCTGTTTGGAAGCATCCGCGACATCTGAATGTTGTGTTCTCATAATCAAGCAGTTGTGTCCACAATGAATTATTAAAATTCAATGTGATGTGATCTGGTAGTTCTTGACTCAGGTCCACTTCTACGCATATTCTAGCAAATGTGAAGATTTCGAAGTTCTATCTTTATCTGATTTTAGGAACTTCCCCAAGGAGTTCCCAATGGCTATTAAAGATTTGTGATGCCAAAACTGTAGTGAAGGTTATGTAGCCTTACCCAAACTGGCATTGTTGAGACTACCATGGTATTGGCATCGAAATCCAGGAACCAGGGGGTGATGAAGAGGCCAACATTGCCCCAAAATCAAGGTCCCTAATTGATAATGTTATCTCGTTCTCGTTTTGTGTTGAATTTGATTATGAAAAACCCTTTTGGGCATAGATATATTTCACAGTTGGGTGACCATGTGGAGAAGATCCATTGATGCAGTGCATCAGACTTTGGCAAGAAACCATTAAATCTACAGATAACAGAATTCTTGGCTAAAAACGTGTATAGATCAGTTACCTTCGGCATAGATATTGTAAGCATTAGAGATTCCGGCTTCTGTTCCACAATGTAGGGGCCTGGTAGTTCTGATGTTAATGCTGGTTTGTTTTGCATGTGTTTCTTTCCTTTGACTGCATCACAGAAAGAGGCTGAAGTTTTAGAGCTGGCTCCCTTGCATCCACCTCACAGTCTCAGATTTAGAATGATAGTTGAATCTTTGATGATGCCATAGTCCTGAAGTGTATGATTGTTCTGCAGACTATGTCCGGTATATATCAAATTTTGGTATTTTGTTGGGGTTCCAAGTTGTTTTTGGATTTCCTTCTTTAAATCTTGGATAACCATCCCCTTGCTGAGCTGCATGCAGTAATGTCTACTCCCTATCGATTTGATGAAGATCTGTATCAGATCTTCCTCCTTACATAGTGAAACAACCTTGTTAAGGCCTCAATCTATTGGATCAGGCATTTCCTCTGTAAACCTAAGTGCACCCCAGGGTTTTGGGATCTATCTACGTCGTGATATCTCCAGATTTGGCTTGTAGAGCTCCTTTTTTAGAGGCCCAGCCACGCTATCGAGAGTACCAGCTATCAGCAAGAAAGCTTGGACCTCCAAGGCCATGGCGATTTTGGCTGGATCCGCCCCAGCAAATATTCTCGCCTTTCGCTCCTTGACGTGAACCCACTCTAGTCCAAAAGAAGATGAGAATGCAACAGGCCACGTCCCCTCGGCTCTAAATTTTAGCATAGGTAGTATCGTTCCGTTTCGTTGACCCCAAGGATGATTCGCAGCCTCTTCAGTACGAGTTGCCTCGACCTCTATTGCTAGTTTTACTGCCGCATCAACGTAATCTGTCTCCGAATGGAGAATCACTGCAATGCCCTTAACGACCACCAATGATTTCACCTCTGCCTTGGCCTCCTCGGTCTCATCACAGACCAAATCCTCGGCATCGCTGAACTTCCATTGGGAATTTAGGATGAGTAGGAACTCGTGGTCATCCTCAACATGCAGAGTCTCCACAGTTAAATGGGGTTTCAGAAAAGAGAACATCTGCAGCTCGGCCACAGCATCGTGTCCCTTATCGTTCTCTGCCACGGTCACCACATTCTCCTGAACCATTTTCTCCAGAACCTCCACTAAGGTTTTTCAACTTTTTACTCAAATTATGATTTTGTATTAATTTGATATTCATAAATTTATTTTATTTATATTTATTAAATAAAATAATTAAATGTATTTGTTTTGCGAATTAAATTAAATTATGGTTTATGTTATTTTATTTTCCTAAATGTAAATTTAATTTATTTTTTACATGATGATAATTATTTCAAAGAGCTCTGCGAAGCTAATGTCACTACGACAACCATGAACTAAACACAACTATGACCTAACCTTTGACGACATCTGTAAAGCTGTTTACTATGAGGTTGTTAATAAGGCCGAAATGACAGAGGAAAAAGGGGGGTGGGGGGAGATCCCCTCCTATTGAGACGCGGCAACAGGGGATTCCTGAAAGAACACCAGCAATAAGAAGATAATAAGAGATACAAACAAAATGTCAGGACTTGTCATCGGGGCATGATGGCAGGCAAGCAGTAGAGGAAAATGTCTGCAATGTGCGACAAAGAAACCGAGATTCATCATTCCTATGAATAAATTGGAGCAATACAGAAGTTTCATGAAAGACCATGCAATAATTTGCAAGTTCATCGGAGTATGGCCGATGGAGAAAGATCTCACCGAATGGATACAACAAAAATGGAAACCCAAAGGCCATATTGAGCTCAAGTTGGGAGCTAGAGGCTTATTCACGGTAATCTTCTCGAACCTCCAAGACAAAGAAAAAGTATTTGAAAATGAACCTTACTTTCATTATAATGCTCGCTTGTTTATGAGATATTGGGAAGAATGTTATGACCCAAACAAAGAAAAATTTCTAGTAGTCCCAGTATGGATAAGATTATTTGGTCTCCCAACGGATTTCTGGGACCCATAAATTAGAGGGGATTGGAAATACGATAGACATATTTTTCAAAATAGCAGAAATGACAAAAAGAGGCAAATACACATCCTATGAGAGAATATGTGTGTACATGAACATAGCTGAACCTATACCTGACTTAGTGGAATTAGAATTCCAAAAAGAGGTTTGGCAACAAACTTTAGACTACGAACACTTCCCATTCAGATGTCGTAGATGTCATGAGTATGGCCACCTATTTAAGGATTGTCCAATGAACCTAGAGGAAGGGGAGAATATGCAAAAGCAATAGAGGAAACCTTAAGAAGATAAAAAAGGGTTCCAAGAAGTAAAAAACAAGAGGAGACAAGCAAAGGAAACCCACAACACAGGGAAAAAATAATACCAAACTCAGCCGAGTAGAATGAATATCTTTGAAGTGTTGTAGGTAGAAGAAGAAGAAGAAAACGAGGTCAAAAATATGGACAATCAGGAGAAAGGAAAGGAGTGCAGTTCAAGCAAAGGAGAACTGAACCCCAGGAGGAAAGCTTAGAGAGGGCCGACAGAAAAAGAGGATAAGGAGGATAGGGAGGGAATGGAAAACACTACAATGGAAATCTACCCAAGCAAAGGAGAGGAACTGAGCATGGGAGAAGAAGCTTTGAAGAAATTATTGAATGAATGGAGACATCTAGATGCAAGATTTATTCCAGAAGACCAAAAAAGACTATACAAAGAGACATTCCAACAGTATCAAGCTAAGTAGGGATAGGGATAGGTAGATATGGCAAAACAACTCAGGACGCATCATGAAAACCCTGAAGAGTACTCAAACAAAATAAAAGGAGGAAAGAAAAGAGGTCGAAGAAACCTACAGATTATGAAAGAAATGCTGATGAACACAGGCAGGGTGGTACCGCTATCAACGATATACCAACAAATAAACAAAGTATCCCAATGATAGTTACAACATGGAACATAAGAGGCTTCAACAGCGGAGGTAAACAAAGATACTTAGTTGAGAGACTAAGAAAAGAGAAACCCCAACTAATGTTGCTACAAGAAACAAAGATTACAAGAGAGGAAATGTAGGAAATACTAAGTAAAATAAAACTGAGGTATGAATGTATGTCTATAGATGCTAGAGGTAGCGCAGGCGGGATTGCAATACTTTGGAACCCTGCAGAGGCCACAGTTGATTACTGGATATGCATGAAGCGAATCCTCACGGTGTTAGGATATTCCAACACATAGGAAATAGTTAAGTATAACTTGGTCTAGTGTAGAGTTAGGTAAAATGTGTTTCTTTCCTATGTACTTTTGTAACTTACAGTTTGACGACCACGATATGTAGTGATCTGACGGTTCATTCTCTTCTCGGTATTACTGACACTTGATCCGTGGCTTAACACCCGATTGGTCCATGATCTCTATTTAAAGAGAATGGAGAGTCATTTGTATGGTAACCGTTCATGAGAGAAGCTTATGTAAATTTTCATTATTTTATTAATAATTTGCTTGAAGTGGCCACGTTGGCTTAGACCGTGGACTGTTTCCCTCTTTGAGGGTTTTAACCACGTCAAGAATACTGGTGTATTGATCTGTGATCTGTTTGTGAGCGGTGTCCTTTGGTGTTTTGTCTGAGGAACTTACCGTGTAAATTCCTACATGGTATTAGAGCTATTTGAGGGCTGCATCCGTTGGTGATCCAAATCTGAAGCTGGTAGAACTGCATCCGATTGTTGTTTCCTAGATCTATTGTTTCTAACTGCTTTCGGGCCAAGAGGACCGCTCTATTGTGTTAGGAGCATCTGTTCTAATGAGGAACCCCTTTCGTTTGACGCGAAAAGTTTTCCAGTAGCCCTAGCTACGTTATTTTTAAGATCTGGAGGTATATAGTGTTTATTTGTAGTTTTTAGTTATTTTATCTTTGTTTATTTCAGTTTATTTAGCTCTCTGTTTTTCAATTACTGGATCTACACCTTTCATTTCTACGTATGCTCTTTGCCCCGTGATTTTGTGCGATTTGGGCAATAAAAAACAAAAAGAAAGAATTTTTCTCATGCGGGTGCTCTTTTTCGCTGCGCCTTAGTGTGATCTTGGAAAATCAGAAACATTGAGGAAAATTTTTAGTTTTTGGGTAAAGTTATCTTCAAATCATAATGTTTGTTTTTCTTTTGTATGTCCGTGTTGCGTTTTGTGGTTTTTGTTTTGTAGGAAAAAGAGAGTTTTCTCAAATAAGCACGCACCCCAAAGTTTTAGTGACTAAAAAAAAAAAACTCTTTCCTCTTTTCCAAAACTTACTAACCTTTTAAACTAGCTCACTTGGTCCAAAGTTATTTTATGAGAATAGAGGTTTTGGGTTCAAGTCTTTCTTTTTGTTGAGTTACTTTTTCAAAAAGCACATGTAGCTTATGTTTTAAAGTTACTTTATGTAAAAGTGTTCTCACCCATTATAAAAAGTGAGTCACTTATAATTCTAAAGTCTCTTTATTTTTTATTTAAGTTACAATTTAGTGGGTAGCTCATAAAGTACCATTATAAAAGTGTCTTTCACTTATTTATAAAAGTGAGTCACATAATTTTTTAAAAATGAGCTAATTAGATTTATGTTTGGAGGGGCGAGCGGGGGTGGGGTAGGGCGCGCGGACGGGGGATTTTTTTTAAATATAACATTATTATTCATTTCCGCACATTTACGCACTTCGTTGACATCTTTAACAACTTTTCTTCAAAAAACCATGACTTCTTCATCTGGAAGCCATTTTTAGAGCCATTTTTTTTTAATCAGCCTAATTTTTCGAGATCTTTCCATTGGAACACTTAGTTTTAGCATCTACAACATCAATTTTATGTTAAAATGTAAATTCCATGCAAAGTTATTTTTGATAGCACCAACTACTTTCAATGGTGGTCCTACATTGTGGATTTACTTAGAAGTAAATGTCTTTATAGAATAGCCTCAGGCCAATAAAACAAACCTCAAGATGAAGATAAGGTAGCCAAATGGGAAAATAGAGAAGCTCAAGCATGTGGGTTGATAGGGCTGTCTATTTATCCAGACCTTAGATTCCATATCACAGAACTTGATACTCCAAATGAAGCAATGAAACAACTCACTAAAGTTCTTGGAATTGAAAATGAAATTAGAGCCCATCAATTCGAAAATGAGTTGCTTACATTAGATCCCAATAATTGTTCTTACATTGAATATTTTTTGTCCAAGTTCAAGACCCTTAGACTTCTCTTGGAAGGTGTTAAGGTTAAGAAAGAAGATGGTAGCCGTATCTATTCCATTCTTACTAAGTTGGGACCAACCTACTCTGTGTTTGTTTCCACTTTCCATTTTGCAAGAGAAGCCTTAATTTCTTAAGGACAAGACTACAAGTCCCCTTCCTTTGATTCCTTTTGTGATTCTTTAATAAGAGAACAAGAAAAACTCTTACATCTTGGTCTTCTTAATCTTCAAAACTCTTCTAAGAAAGCCTTAACCACCCAGCAACAACCAAATTCAAAGAATCCTAAGAAGTCGTATCCTAAAAAGAATGGTTCTAAACCAAATAAGGGTCCTAAGCAATTTTAGTCTCAAAATGAAAAATCATTTCAGCAAAATAATAAGGAAAATAAAAACAAAGGGAAGAAGACTGATAGACATTGCCACTTATGTAATCAAGATGGTCACTTAGAATCCAAATGCTTTAAGAAGATGGAAGCCTTGGAAGTAGCAATGAAGAAGTATAACATCCATTTGGAGCACTCTTCAACTTCAACTTCATCTTCAAGATTAACACTTTCACTTTCTGCATGTGGTTTTCAAGCATCTTGGTTTTGATATGCACTAAATGTATCTTCTTCTTCTCATTCTCATGAGTGACTCATTGATTATGGAGCTTCTTATCACATGGCCAAAAACAAAGCCATGTTTCTTCTTTGAATGATTATAACACCAAAAATATATATGTTTGTGATGATAGATCTCTTAGTGTTGTAGGGACTAGAACTGTTCATATAGAAAATGATCAATTTAAAAATGTATTATGTGTTCCAACCTTATCCTGCAACCTTCTATTTGTATATCAGATAACTCATTCAGGTGATGGTAAAATCGTTGAATTTTCACCTCACAATGTTGTAATTAAGGACCTAAGAGATCCTATACAGATTTTAGCTACTGGCATTGCTGATGATTCTACAAGGTTGTATAAGTTTAACAACTTTGGGTCATGAAATCTTCCCTCGGTATTTGTTGCTCATAATGATAAGTGAGAAACTTTGGCATGAGTGATTGGGTCACTTAAACTATGCTCCCTCAGAAATCTATGTAAAGAAAATATGGTGACAGGTCTTCCAATGGTATCTTGCAGAGATGGTGTTTGTTTCGGATGTGTACTTGGAAAACATCATTGGGATAGTTTTGAAAAATGTGCCTCTTGGCACGCCTTAGCCCCTTTACAGCTTGTGCATAATGATTTATGTGGTTCGCTTCCAGTTATTTCATTCTCTGGCTACAATTATTTCTTAACTTTCATTGATGATTTCTCTAGATGCACTTGGGTATACTTCTTAAAAATCAAGAGTGAAGTATTTAACATGTTCTTGGCCTTTGTTGAAAAACAATTTGGACATCAAATTCTTAAGCTAAGATCTGATAATGGCGGAGAATATGTTAACAAAAAATTCATCAACTTTTGCACTGAGAATGGAATTCAAATGCAACATACTGTTCCATATACTCCACAAAAAAATGGCATAACTGAAAGGAAGAATCCCACCTTAAAGAAAATGGCTAATTGCATGCTTCAATCTAAAGGACTTAGTCTTAATTTTTGGGCAGAAGAAATTAACTGTGCAAATTATATAGTAAATCACACCCCTACTAAGGTTTTAAACAATATCACTCTAGAAGAGGCATGGAGCTCAATTAAACCAAATGTAAGTCACTTTCATGTTTTTGGAAGTGAAGCATGGGCCCATATTCTAGATGAGAAACATAAAGCTTTAGAAAATAAGAGTGAAAAATGTATTTTTGTTGGATATTCTGAAGATGTCAAAGGATATAGACTTATTCCACTTAAGTCCAAAAATGCTATCATTAGAAGAGATGTAAATTTTGCTGAAAATATATTGGCCTACAAGCCTAGTTCGGTTGATGTGCCACCACTCTCTATCCTTTCTAATTCTAAAAATATTTCTCCTTCAGATGATGACAGTGAGGATGACAATCCTCCCCCACCTTCTCAAGATACTCCTTCAGCTCCCCAGCTTCCAAAATGGGTCCGTGCTACTCGGGATGTAATAGGTGCTCTTGCTGGTGATCCTACAGATCAACGACATACATGTTCTCAGTTCGATAGAGCCTCTTCTTTACTGGCTCAAGCTTCAACAAATTATGATCTTGACACCTTTGCAGAAGCTTCAGGCCATCCAGACTGGGACACAACTATGAATGAAGAATATCATTCATTATTGGCAAATGATAGATGGGATCTTGTTCCTCTACCAAAGGGACGAAAACTTGTTAGATGCAAATGGGTTTATAGAACCAAGTACGGACCAGATGGAAAAGTTGATAAACATAAAGCTCATCTTTTTGCTAAGGGTTTTTCACAAGTAGAAGACATTGACTATATTGAAACCTTCTCCCCTGTTGCCAAAACGAACTCTATCCACCTTGTTCTTTCCCTTACTACCTCTTTCAAATGGGAAGTCCATCAGATGGATGTTAAATCTGCCTTCTTGCATGAAGAAATCTAAATGGAACAACCTACTGGCTTTATACAAACAGACTCCAGTCTTGTATGTCGGCTTAAGAAATCCCTTTATGGTCTCAACAAACTCCTTGGGCTTGGTATGAAAAAATAGATCGCTTTCTTTTAGAAATTGGATTCTCTAGGTGTCATTTTGACAATACTGTCTACACCAAGAAAGTGGGAAAATATCTTATCATTATTGTTCTTTATGTTGATGATCTTATCCTTCCTGGTAGTGATCCCAACCTTATAAACAATGTGAAGTCCAACCTTAAAAAGAATTTTGAAATGACAGACTTAGGACACTTGCATTATTTTCTTGGTCTTCAAGTCTTGCAATCCAAGAAAGGTATTTCCCTTTCCCAATCCAAGTATGCCTGTGATCTTCTACGCCATTTTCACATGGAAGACTGTAAGCCAACCCATGCTCCCTTTCAGTCTAGAGCCAAACTTTCAGTCACTTGTACTTCCCCTGAAGTTGATGCTACCTTATACCATTAACTTGTAGGAAAACTTTTGTATCTGACCCATACTCATCTTGATATTTCCTTTGTTATTGGCCTTAATGCTCTGTTTATGCAAAACTAACATGAAAGTCATTGGAAAGCAACTAAAAGAATACTTCATTATGTTTGAGGTACAGTTCAGTTTGGGATTCATTATAGTGTAGAAGCTTCTCCATTATTGGTTGGTTTCACTGAATCCGATTGGGCTGGTGACCCTGATGATCAGAAGTCTATTGCAGGTTATGTGTTCACTCTTGATTCAGGACCTATTACATGGGCTTACAAGAAACAAAGTTCCAGTTCTCTTTCTTCAGTAGAAGTAGAGTATCGTGGTGCTGTAGAATCTAGTAAGGAAGCCCTGTGGCTTCGTCAGATCCTGTTAGAGTTTGGCTTTCAGCAGTAGCATCCGACTACACTTTGTTGTGATAATCAAAATGCCATTCAACTATGCAAAGATCCAGTCCAACATCAGCGCAACAAACACATTGAATTGCACATGCACTTCATGAGAAAGCTCATTCATGACCATGTTCTTGAAGTGCAATATTGTTCAACAGATGATCAAGTTGCAGACATCTTTACAAAGGCTCTCATAGAGGTGAAGTTTACTAAACTTCGATTTATGATTGGAGTTCAGGAAGTTGTCACTAAGGGGGGATAGGCTCTAATGCCTCCTTCTTTCTCCTATTGTGTCATATTTGTACATCCTTCAATCCTATCCCAAGTTGTTCTTAAGGGGGGGATGTTAGGATATTCAAACACATAGGAAATAGTTAAGTATAACTTGGTCTAGTGTAGAGTTAGGTAAAGTGTGTTTCTTTACTATGTACTTTTGTAACTTACAATTCGATGGTCGCGATATGTAGTGATTCAACGGTTCATTCTCTCATCGGTATTACCAACACTTGATCTGTGGCTTAACACCTAATTGGTCCATGATCTCCATTTAAAGAGAATGGAGGGTCATTTGTAGGGTAATTATTCATGAGAGAATCTTATGTAAATTTTCATTCTTTTATTAATAAATTGCCTGAAGTGGCCACGTTGGCTCAGGCCATGGGTTGTTTCCCTCTTTGAGGGTTTTAACCACTTCAAGAATACTGGTGTATTGATCTGTGATATATTTGTGAGCGGTATCCTTTGGTGTTTTGTCTGAGGAACTTACCCTGTAAATTCCTACACACGGGGCGGTTTCGCCTGATAGGAAACAAAGAATGGTTCTTAATCTCTGCAGTTTATGGTCCTCACATCCCAATGGAAAAGTCAAACTTCCTCTAGAGAATAAAGACGTTAAGCCAACTACATGAGGAAAAGATTTGGTTACTAGCAGGAGACTTCACCTTGATAACAACGTTGGAGGAGAAAAAAGGGGGAATTTGAAGGGAAGAGCCAGAAATGGAGAAATTCAGGGATATATAAGAATAACTACACTTGGTGGATATCCCAACAATTAATGGATAATATACGTGGAATAATAGAAGGGGAGGGAACAAACAAATAGCCTCTCGCCTGAACAGATTCTTGGCTATAGAAAACTTCATTAGTAAAGATGTGTACTACGAGGCTACAATTCTACTGTGCCTCGGTTTAGACCACTGGCCTATTAAATTAGAAGTAGAAATGAAACAAGGAAATAGAAACAAACCTTTTAGGTTCGAAGCCTTTTGGTTAAGAGAACCTACCTTCATAGGAAAAATGAAGGAGTGGTGGAATGAGAGTGAGAAAGAAGGGAGAAATATGATGCATACCTTTCAACTCAGACTTAAAGAATTAAAAGGAAAAATAAAGAAATGGAACAAGAATGAGTTTAGCAACATACACCAGGAACAGGAGCTGGTCCAAGCCAAGATGAAGAAAGTACAACTGCAAATCATTAATGAGGGTAGAAGTGAGTTGCTAATGGAGGAGGAAGGGTAGCTGATTAATAAAGTGGAGGAAAGGAGACAACAAGAAGAAATTATGTGGAAACAAAAATTAAGAATCCAATCGCTAAAGGAAGGGAAAAGAAATACAAGGTTTTTTCATAAAGCTATGATCCAACATAGGTAGCAAAATAGGATATTCTCCCTAGTCGATCAGCAAGGCAACTAGTTTACCCAAAATGAAGACATGGAGAACCTGTTAGTCCAACACTTTTAGAGAATATAGACAAAATCACACAGCACATTCCCAATTTGGTGAGTAGGGATCAGAACATGGCCCTTTTAAGGGAAATATCTAAAGCAGAGGTAGAAGAAGTCATTAAAAGTATGGAGAAGCACAAGGCACCAGGCCCAAACAGATACACAGTAGAATTCTTTTAGGAAATGTGGTCATTCATGGGAGAAGATATAGTGAAAATTGTCAAGGAATCTCGATGCACGAAAAGAATGCATCCAGCCCTGAACTCCATGTTTTTGGCCCTTATTCTAAAAACAGATCATTCGGAAGAACCACAAGGGTTTAGACCAATAGCGCTTTGTAATGTAATATACAAAATCATGGCTGCAATTATGGTAAATCGCCTAAAACCTATATTACCTAGTTTAATATCCCAGGAACAGATATGGTTTGTAAAAGGGAGACAAATAGTAGATGGCATAATGATGGCACAAGACGCAATTTATTAATTAAAGACAAAAAAAACCAAAGATATGCTGATTAAATTAGACTTATCAAAAGCATATGATTGTTTGAACTGGAAATTCATACAGGGAATATTGAAGGCATTTGGTTTTGACGCAAGATGGATAGGCTAGATAATATCAATGATATCAACTCCACTCTTGTCAATTCTACTTAATGGATCATCCACAAAGGCGTTCAACACAACCTGGGGGCTCAGGCAAGGAGATCCATTATCCCCATTTCTGTTCATACTGGGTGCAGAAGGACTTGGAAGGTATATTAAAGAGAAAGTTCAAAGAGAGCAGTACACATGGCTTAGACTATGGGGGAATGATCTACCTTTAACACACCAACAATTCGTAGATGACATAATGATGTATGGGTAGACATCTCTCAAGGAAGCCAGAGGGTTAACGGAGATTCTTAAAGAATTCACAAGTGCTTCAGGGATTTTTCTTCAACACAATAACACCTTCAAAAACTTTCTTAGCAAGAATAATGGGATTCCGAATAGGTAATTTTCCCTCGAAATACCTAGGAATCCAGCTAAATGCTCAACAAAACAGAGTGGTAAATTGAAAACCCCTGTTGGAAAAAGTTCAAGGAAGAATGCAGAACTAGACATTCAGATCACTGGATATGCCAAGTCACGTTATTCTACTAAGATCAGTGCTACAATCTATCCCGATTTACCAATTAACCAGTCAACCGACACCAAAAACAATATGCCAAAAGATGATATACATCTTCAAAAATTTCTTATGGCAAGGGCCCAGAACGAAAAAAAAATGGGCTCTACTATCATGGAACTGGCTCATTGAACCCATAAAAGATGGAGGGTTAGGACTCAGAGACCCATACAACCTCAATCAGGTCATGGGGGCAAAGTTATGCTGGAGATGGATTGATTTGATAATCACCCTTTGAGTGATTTCAGTTAAAGAATTATTGAATGCAGGTATTATAGACTCATGTGTTGGTGTGTGTCTATGTTATTTTAGGCAATGGATCGATCATATTGCAAAATACACAGACACTGGAAAATGGAAAACAAAAGAGAAACACAGTAAGAAAATAAGAAGTGAAAGGAGGAAAAGTAAATAATACAAAAGGGCTTTGAGTCTCTTGGGATGGCCAAGCCAAGGAAACTCAAAGTCCTATGAATGATACCAATAACTAGAAGTTGAACATGTCACCAATCTTTATTATTTCCATCTATACGATTACATCCCTGCAAGAAATGAAAGTGGAGCTGCAAAAATATGAGTTCTCTCCACAATAAGACTAAGAAAAATCAACCCCTAGAGGAAAATTCGACTTGGTATTTATACAAAAAGATTAGGAATCATTCCCCATGAAAGGAGGAATCTTTCTCCACCAAAATCCCTTGATTAGTGGATCTGGTTCCCAATGCTACGAATCTGGAGTTCACCTTATCCTCCAAGGCTACGTCTTCGGTCCAACTCTCAGTGGTGGCCTTCTTTTATTGTGTCTTTAAGCAGAGAATTACAATGAGGAGCTCAATTTGAGTCTCCTGAAATAGAATTGCTTGGCAGGGTGGTTTTTGGATTCCCCAAGCCACTGGAGTGCACATACTCTTTTCCTTACCAGCTCTTGACCTTTCTGGTCTTTAAGGGGAGGAGCCCAATATGGTACTCGATTCTCGACAGATCCCCTCAGGGATGGCTTGAACCTCTCAAGGTATCTAGTGCTCGACGCTACCTGTGGTCAGCTCAACCCTCTCTCTTTCTGCTTTTTTCTTCACTAGCTCTTCTTTTCTCTGTCTTCGTCTTCTTCTCTCTGTTTTTTTTTCCTCAGTGTTCTCTCTCGCTGTCCTTTTCTATTCTCTATTCATGGCTTTAAAGCCAATTGATCTCATGACTACTCGATTCCCCTTCTTCCTTCGCCAGATTGCTTGCTGCTGTTCACATGGAATTCCCTATCTCTGTGTCATGGTCATCAGCTCACAGGGAGTGGCCACTTGTCCTCTCGAAAACTGTGCCAACTCTTCCTCATTAGTTCAATTCTTCAGTTACATCGTGGAATGAGTCACCCACCACTTCAACAGTGAAATCAGACCTCATATCCTTGTAGATCTCGGCTTAATCCCTTGTCAAATCTGGTTCTTTCATTGGGCACGTTCTCAACCGTTAGATCTGGGGCCTCTAGATCCAACATCATTCGGTCATGTCATGCGGTTGACTTGTTCGATCATTAGTGTGTGATGAGTGGTGGTTTTATCTCTCCTCTGCCTGCCACGCGTCTAGTGCTGAATGGAATCGCTAGGTTTCAGTGAATTCTGCTAACCGCTCAAAGGTTCCCTTGATATATACCGCTAGTTTTTGGAGCGCGGGTCCCACCTTTAGCCTTTTACGCTTTTCCCCATGGTTTTCCCAGCTTCCATGCGACCGAGTGCTTTAGGGCCTTTCCATTTCGAGGGGTTTTTCCCAGTGATGTGTGATTAGCGTGCATCAAAAACTGCCTCCTTTTCTCCATCTGGGCTTCCCAGGTGCCAGTTTTGCCTTTTGCGCAGTCTCCATGGGCCTCAATCAGCACGCTTTGACTGAGGTCCTTGTTGTTCCACGCTGGCTGCCAACTGCCACGATTTAGAGGTTTTTTGATCGCTCTATGCTCTTGAATTCAAGGTTTGTCCTGATTTGATACAGTCATGATACTTTGATGATTCTTCATGAATCCAATTCGGATCTCGACCTTCCCACTGAAAAAGCTTTTGGACCACCAAAAGTTGGTTCTCAAGCATCAAATAAGTGAGGGTACTATTGTCTCACTTGTCCAATCTCAATCCACTTTGCACTACTCGGCTTTGAACCCTAGAGCCCTACTCTGAGGTACTCAACATCTCCTCTACGTGTCGTCCACACCTTCCTGTCCAGAACTGTGTCTTGCTGCAATTCATTAAGATATTCAGGTAGCAGGTAATCAATATAGGGCAATTGACTCTACTCTTCGGGATCCTCAATTAGAGAGGGTTCAAACAATCTCAAGCAATCTACATTTACAACTGAGTAGATGTGCATGTAAGCTGGTAGATCAAGGCAAAAAGCATTTTCACCAATCTTCTCAAGTATTTTGCAAGGTCCATACCTGATGGGCTTTAGCTTTTTACCTTCACCTTGCATCATCTCCTTGCTGATATACAACCAGACTTGGTCACCAACTTGGAAACTATGCTCCACCCTATGCTTGTCATGCCTAGCCTTGCATTTGGCTTGGCTCTTTTCCAGCTATTCCTGTACTTCCTGGTGGATCTCCTGGATCTATTCAATGAAACTAGTTTCCCTGTCCACATCACTATGTCCCTCAACTGTGGTATCTTTACCAAAGACAAAAGCCAAAGGAGACCTTGGTGTGAAACCAAAATAGGTCTCAAAAGGAGATCTCTGTGTAGAAGAATGTTTTTCTCTATTGTAAGCATGCTGCATGTAACACAAATGTTCATCCCAAAGCTTAGGATGTTTGCTGCAATATCCTCTAAGTAACTGGATCACTGTCCTGTTAACTACTTTTGTCTGGCCATTAGTTTTTGGATGAAAAGCTGTGCTTTTTGTTAGTTTGGTGTCCATTAGTTCCCACAGACTTGACCAAAACTTCCCCACAAATCGGGTGTCTCGATCAGATACAATGGAAGTGGGTAATCCAAAATGAACCCATACATGTTCAAAGAACAATTTGTAGTTTGTTTAGCTGTAATTTGCTTATTACAAGGTATCAAAATACACATTTTGCTGAACCTATCCACAACAACATATAGATAATCATGACCTTTCCTAGATTTAGACGGTTCTCCAACAAAATCCATGGAAACACTTTCCCAAGGGTGAGAAGGTACTGGTAATGGAGTGTACAAGCCTAGTTTTCTGTTATTGGGCTTGCTTTTAGCACACATAGTACACCCTCTTACATATCTAGAAACTGTCTCATTCATTTTTGGACAATAACAAAATCTTTGCTGCTGTGCAACTGTTTTACTTACCCCAAAGTGACCTGATATCAGAGAAGTGTGAGCTTCTCTAATTATCTTTACCCTCTCAGTTTGTGGAATTCATAACTTCCCACAATGGTATAAGAGTTAGTCCTTTACATGATAATCCAATTCTTCTACTCGTTTGCCTTGACTCAAAGTTGCATATACATCTTTAAAGTCTATATCTTAAGCATATTGTTCAATGTAGCTTTCATGTAGCACAAAATTATGCTTAAGTATAGTAGATGCATTTATAATGGGTCTAGATAACATGCCTACAACTTTATTGTGTATGCCCTTTTTATATCTGATGACTAAATGAAACTGCTGTAGAAAACCATCCATCTATAGTGTCTTGATTGCTGCAACTTAGTTTGGGAGTGTAGATATTGAGTGGTTGATGATCAGTATGTATTATTGTCTCTTTGCCCATTAAGTAATGTTTCCACTTTTTCACACTCTCAGCTAATGCATACAATTCTTTATCATATGTAGGATAGTTAACTACTGCAGGATTAAAAGTCTTAGAATGATAAAATATGGGTTTACCTTGTTGTGTCAACGCTGCTCCCACAGCATAGTCACTGGCATCTATTTGGATCTCAAATGGTCTTTGCAGATCATGCAGTGCTAGTACAGGTGCTGTACTAATCTTTTCTTTCAAGGTGTCAAAGGCTTTTTGATGTTTGCCTCCCCACTGAAACACCTTGCTCAATCTTGTTAAAGCATGTAAGGGAGTTGTAATTGAGGAAAAGTTAGAAATGAACTTCCTCCAATATTGTGCTGCCCCTAAGAAGCTTCTCACTTCTATAGCAGACTTGGGTTTAGGGTAGTTTACAATGACTGCCACTTTAGAGGGATCTATCTTCAATTCACTACCCCCTACTATATAACCCAAATAATTTAGAGATGTTTTGCCAAATTCACATTTTGAGAGCTTAACATGAAGTTTTTCTCTTTTCAAAACATCTAGTGTCTGCTTAACATGCTTTAAGTGCTCTTCCCACTTTTTACTAAAAATCATAATGTCATCTAGATACACAATAACAAAATCATCAAGAAAAGGTCCGAGTACATCATTCATTAATCTCATGAAAGTAGAACGAGCATTAGTTAAGCCAAAAGGCATAACTAGCCACTCATACAATCCCTGCTTTGTTTTAAAAGCAGTCTTCCATGCATCTTGTTCTGCAACTCTGACTTGATGGTATCCACTGTGCAAGTCTAGCTTGGTGAAATAAACAACTTCCTTCAATTGATCTAAAAGATCATCTATGCGAGGAAGGGGATAACGATTTTTGATTGTTATCTTATTCAGTGCTCGGTAGTCAATGCACATTCTCCATGAACCATCTTTCTTTCTCACCAAAATGATTGGTGACCCACATGGTGATGTGCTAGGCCTAATGAACCCCTTCTCAAGCAACTCCTACACCTTCTTCTTGATTTCAGTATTCTCTAAAGCAGACAATCTGTACATTCCAATGTTAGGCAAAGGAGCATCTTGCTGCAAACTAATATCATGTACTATTTCCTTTTTGGGTGGCAGACCTTTAGTTTCTTGAAACAAGATATCATACTCTAAAACAACCTTTTCTAAATCAGCTTGCTGTTTAGCATTACAACCCTCAAATATATTGGTTTTATCAGGTTTCTTTTCCTTTACAACCATTAGTAAGAATTGTTTGCATGAATTTATCATTCTTTTCATCTGCCCTGAGTTTATGAGAGTATAATTATTCTTGAGCTTATGAGCTCTTACAAAGTATTCGATTCCATCCTTAACAAGTAGATAATTGTTCTAAGCTCTATAGAAAATAGCCTTTCTATCATACAAGTAAGGACTTCCTAAAACAATTCCACATATATCCAAAGGAATTACATCTAACTCAACCTCATCTACAAATGCTGACCCAAAAGAAAACTTGAGTTTGCACTGTCTAGTCACTTGTAGTTGTGCTTTGTCATTCAACCATCCTAATGGGTATGGTTTCTTGTGAGGTGTAGTTGATAATCCCAATTTATTTACAATTTCTTCAGAAATTAAATTTACTTGTGAGCCACTATCAAACAAAGTATCAATCTTTTGATGTTTGGAAATAACTTGAATATGGAGAAGCTCATGTGTTTTTCTCTCATTTTCTTCATCAATAAAAGATTGTGCAGAATTACTAGTAGATGCTTCAGAATTCTTACCTTTTTACCTGTGGCTGCAATGGTTGTTTCATCTCGTGAGTCTGACCCCAAATCTTTCTAAATAGTTGCAGTAGTCTTCTTCTTCTTGCCCTCAAACTTCTTAGGTCTCAGCTCTGGATGCAGAATCCAACAATACTCATCATCATGCCCATCCTTTTTACAGTGAGTGCATGAAGCTTTACTTTTCTATGCAGTGTTAGCCTTCCTTGCTTTCCACTTTTGCTTTCTTTTCTCCTTGCTTTTTCTTGCAGTGGGTTGGGATGATCCCCCAACTTCTAGATTTCCATTCTTTTTTCTAGCTTCTAGATGAGTAGCTTGCATAGATACCTCATCTATACTAGTGGGATTGAACATGAGGATGGTATGCCTCATGTAGCTGTGTAGACCACCAATGTACTTCAACTGAGTCTCTAGTGAGTCTAATGAGATTCCTAGAATCAATGCTCTCTTTCTAATTTCTTGAGTGTACACTAGCACACTTTTCGCTTTCATCTGCCGAACAGTTTGCCAACTCATCATGGCTTGTTGCATGTAGGCCAATGGACAGAACTACATTTTGATTGCAGACAAAAATTCACTCTAGACAGAGATAGTATTACCATGTCTTTTCATGTCAGCTTGGGTTCTGCCTTCCCACCAAACCAAGGCAATGCCTCCAAGGCATAGGCTTGCCAGCTAAATCTTTCTCTTGTCTAAGTCGATGTTCTGCACTCTGCAATACACATCAATTTGTCTAATCTAATTTTACAACTTTTCTACATTTAACTCTCCATCATATATAGGCAAATCAAATTTAACATCTAGCTTGATCAAAGATGCTTTCTTGTTATGTACAGGGCTATTAGGAAGTGTGAGAAAGCTTTCCTCTTTCCCTTTTCCTTTTGAGTGGTTTTGGCTGTGAGACTCATCTTCTCCTTTGTCCTGTTTAGAGCCTGATGAATCTTCATCCCTATGTTTTCTAAAGTCCCTATACATCTCTTCTACCATGGACTTTATGGCTAGGAAACTTTCTATGAATTGAGGGTCTGGACCCATAGGACCTTCCTCTGACATTGTCTTCCAAGGATGGACTCTCCTAATTTCAAGATTAGTTTCGACCAACTCTCCTTCTCATGATTTGAGCTTTGATCTAGTGAGCGTTCATGGCTAAACCAACACAAGTTTGTCTAACCTTAACAATCTAGAGCTCTGATACCACTTGATCTGATAATCACCCTCTGAGTGATTTCTGTTAAAGAATTATTGAATGCAGGTATTACAGACTCATGCGCTGGTGTGTGTCTATGTTATTTTAGGCAACAGATCGATCATATTGCAAAATACACAGACACTGGAAAATGGAAAACAATAGAGAAACACAATAAGAAAATATAAGAACAAAACAAATTAATAAGGAGTTCACCCTATCCTCTAGGGTTACGTCTTCGGTCCAGCTCTCAGTGGTGGCCTTCTTTTATTGTGTCTTTAAGCAGAGAATTACAATGAGGAGATCAATCTGAGTCTCCTGAAATAGAATTGCTTGGTAGGGTGGTTCTTGGATTCCCTAAGCCACTGGAGTGCACAGACTCTTTTCCTTACCAGCTCTTGACCTTTCTTGTCTTTAAGGGGAGGAGCCTAATATGGTACTCGATTCCCGATAGATCCCCTCAAGGATGGCTTGAACCTCTCAAGGTCTCTGGTGCTTGATCCTACCTGTGGTCAACTCGGCCCTCTCTCTTTCTGCTTTTTGCTTCACTGGCTCTTATTTTCTCTATCTTCATCTTCTTCTCTCTGGTTCTTTTTTCTCAATGTTCTCTCTCGACGTCCTTTTTTATTCTCTATTCATGGCTTTAAATCTAATTGATCTCATGACTACTCAATTCCCCTTCTTCCTCCATTGGATTGCCTGCTGCTGTTCATTTGGAATTCCTTGTCTCTGTGTCATGGTCATCAGCTCACAGGGAGTGGCCACTTGTCCTCTCGCAAACTGCAACAACTCTTCCTCGTCGGTTCGGTTCTTTGGTTACATCGTGGAATGAGTCACTCACCACTTTAGCGGTTAAATCAGACCTCAAATCCTTGTAGATATCAGCTTAATCCCTTGTCAAATCCAGTTCTTTCATCAGGCGCGTTCTTAGCCGTTAGATTTGAGGCCTCCAGATCCAACGTCATTCGCTCATTTCGCGTAATTGACTTGCTCGATCGTTAGCGTGCGATGAGAGGCGTTTTTTTCTCTCCTCCGCCTACCACGCGTCGGGCGTTGAATGGAATCACTAAGTTTTAGCCAAATCCGCTTACCGCCCAAGGATGCCCCTGATATATATCGCTGATTTTTGGAGTGCGGGTCTTGCCTTTAGCGTTTTTCGCTTTTCGCCACGGTTTTCCCGGCTTCCATGCAATCGAGTGCTTCGGGGCTTTTCCATTTTGAGGGGTTTTTCCCAACTATGCGGGATTAGCACTATGCGCATTAGAAACTGCCTCCTTTTCGCGATCTGGGCTTCCTAGGTGCTAGTTTCGCCTCTTGCGCAGTTTCCATGGGCCTCGGTCAGTGTGCTTTGACCGAGGTCCTCATCGTTCCACGCTGGCTGCCAACTACCACTGTTTAGAGGTTTTTTTGATCGCTCTATGCTCTTGAATTCAAGGTTTGTCCCAATCTGATACAATCATGATACTTTGATGATTCGTCATGGATTCAATTCGGATCATGGATCTATGGAGGAGTAGACCTATGGAAGAAATTATGGGAGAGGAAGTATGGCATGCCAAGATCAACATAAGGAAATTTGAGACTCTAGGACAACAAGAAAGGATCAACAGTTTGGAACTTAGACTCAGACAATAGAAATTTGATTAAAAACCATAGTTTCTTGGAAATTAGGGGACGACACAAAGCCAAATTTTGGGAAGAAGTGTCGCAACAAAGAGAAAAACTAAATAGCAAGCCTAAGATAGAAGTAGTATGTCAATATACTAATATCCAGGGAGAAAAAAAAGTTAAAAATTTTTGGAGCATGGAACCTGGAGAGTACTGGAGAAAGTGGAAACAAAAATAGGATTGGCCAGAAGCCCTAGAAGTACCCCAATGGAAGTTATATGAGAAAGAGATGGAAACCCGGAAAATATAAAAAACGAAGGGGTCAGACATTCTCAGATGGGGATACAAGATTAAAGGGATGTTCATAATTAAAGAGGGCTATCATCTAAAATCAACACACCAAATACAACAAGGGACACATATATGGGATAGAATATGGAAAGAAATGACATGGCTGAAAATCACCTTCTTCATGTGGATCCTCCGACATGGGTGAGCACTTACTTGGGACCAACTATAAAAAAGGGGTTGCAAGGACCTTCGATATGCAATTTATGTAAAGAACAAGCAGACCCAATAGAGCATATGAAAAATACTTGCAGATATAGTGAAAACTTGTGGAAAAACCATAATCAACTCTTCAGAGTAAGTGATAGGAACCCAAACAATATGAAAACAACAACGGATAATTGGTGGAAAAAGCCTTACCAAAACCAATCGTGAATAGAGCCTAGAGACTTTCTTTGGGGATCTTCTTATGGACAATATGGAAGGAAAGAAACAATCCGATCTTCAAAGATGAAAGAAGAACAGAAGATGAAAGATGGAAACAGATACTCTAGAACATACGAAAAAAGATACTGGCCTAGAAATGGCATGAAGAGGATTGGAAAACAAATCCATAAGAGGAAAGAATAATGATATGTTTGAACTTGAAGCCCAATATGTTAAACACCTCCTCGTGGAAGAACCATCCCCCCAATGGTGAGTCTGCGAATTGTTTTACATGACCTCCAAAAGCTTTCATGAAACTTAATTTCGATGGAGTTGCAAAAGGGAACCCTGGGGCAACGAGGATAGGAGTATTAAGAGACGATAAAGGTAAAACGATTAGAATATTTTCTATGGATTGCGGCAATGCAAGCAACAACGAAACATAACTTCATGCTTTAAATAGGGGACTAGAAATTGTGGTAAGGGAGAGGTTCCAATGACTGTAGGTGGAAGGAGACTCGAAAATGTCAATAAACATGGTGAAAAAGCTCCAACAAGGAACTCGCTGGGAAAAAATCACCCAAAGTTAGAGGATGACAAGGCTTGTCCAAGTGATCAGTAGGCTAATTTGACAGAACAGGTACATCATCCCAACACATGTCCGTAGGATGGGTAACATGGCAGTGGACAATCTTGCAAACTGGGGATGTAGCCAGGTAGGTAGAAACCTTAATATAGGAGGAGAAGAGTTATTACAAATAGAGGGAATGAGGAAACTAGTGGAGTTCCTAGAAAAAGACAAGGAGCAAAAGGAAAACCTCCGATTGGGGTGTGACAGAGAAGGCTAGGTGGGCCAGGGGAGATGGGAGGTGGAGGTGCCAGAAATCACCCACTCGGGTGCAAGGATAGTGAGGACATCAGGATGTGGGGGACTACGATAGCAAGAAGGGAAGAAAGAAGGATAGGGTAGGGAGGAGGAAGGCACAAAAGAGGAAACTTATGGCTGAGAATGGGAGGGAGAGAGGAAAGCTTGGAGGCAAGTGAGAGGGTGGGTAGATCGGAGCTGGAAAGTGGCATAAGTATGGAGCAGTACCCAAGGGAGGAGAAGCCAGAGGCACGAGGGAGTTAATGAAGGATAGAGCTGGAAGCAATAGAGGGTCATCATTCCGAGGAGTAGGAATGAATGAAAGGGTGATGGGAGGATTAGGAAGATAGGTGGGAGACATGACATAATATAGCAAGGACAATAGGATAAAACAAAAGGTAAGAGAGAAAGAGGATAGTTGCATGCAGAGAACGAAGGCGAGGGAGAGAGAGCAGAAAGGTGGTGGATGCAAGAGGTGGACGCAAGCCAATGGAACCAATCGAGTCGACTCAAATTGATGGAATTTCATATTCAATACCCAAAACAATAGAATTATAGCAATTTTTAATGTAGAGGTTATGGGGAAGGAGGCTTGGGAAAGCTAGGATTCAGAGCGAGTCGAAAACAAGGTTTCCTGGAAATATAACTAGGTCTGGAATGATGATGAAAGGAAGAGATCTGATAAAAATAAAGAGTTTCCTTTGAAAAAAAGTAGCGAGGGAAGGAGGGAGGTCGAGGCGATAAGGGAGATCTCATTAAGAGAGAGTGTAGGAAGAAACTAGCCCCGACCAGGCGGTACCTTAGGCATGGGAGGGTTAACTCAGACTATCGATATAGAGTGGAGAGTATCCCGGAATCTGCTGAAGCTAAGCTAAGGGTAGATTGGATTGCTGAGAAACCTATCTGGAATAACTAGAATGAGACTGAGGGGTTATTCAGGGGCTCAATTCGAGTAGAGACCTTAGAGAGGATAGAGACGGGAAGGGGAACCCTTTTGAAACATAGAATAGGGACATGGTTTCCCTTTGTAGACTCTCCCGTAGGATTATCAAGGTAAACCATCAGAGTGCAGGTAGCCGGGGAGAGATGCATTTGAGAGAAGGAGACTTGAGAAGTCGAAGAAAGCTAACCCAAGAGCTATCAGGAGGGTATTTGAGGGAGAAGGAGGGAAAACCCAAGTGGCCAGGACTTGGACGAGAGGCCAAACCTGGAACACATAAACAAAAGCTAGTATGGAGAGTATATATACATCGTACTAATATTTCTTATGGTATGGTCTTAGGTTTAATTTTAATCAATGAGTAGCATAGTTTGGAGGCCCGAACCATGCAGTGCACTATAGCATCCAAACATACAGAGGAGAAAGATTCAGGTGAAGAAAATTGCAACCGAGACAACGAGAGAATGGTGAGAGAAGGAAAAGAGATGGCTAAAAGGAGCATCAGAGGAACAGGAAAAGTAGGGAAACAGACCACTTGGGGGGATGCAACCTCTAACAAAGGACAAAGAAAGAGAGGCGGGAAGGCTAGTAAGGAGCATATGCAGACTCTTATCAGTGCGTATATGGTTGGAAACTCACCAGAGGTAAGAGCACAAATAGCTGGATGGGAGAGGGAACTTAATGATAGCATAACCAACCAGGACATTGAGACAGAATAATGAGAATCCATGGTACAAGATCCAGGGAACCCCCGTGGCTGCCATACTCTATTCAGACCAGCAATACTGGGTTATGAAGAACATAGTAGCCCGAGCTATGACACTCAACAAGGAACAGGAACCAAACAAGGGACCGGAAGCACAAGAGAAAACCAAAATGCAGGAACCCAGTAGGGTAGAGCTCCTTAGGGAGATAACATCAATCCAGATTCAAGTCTACTGAAACAACCTAGCTCTAAGTAGGATCGAGCAAAGCCTTCAGGACATGAGGAGAAGTGAGATACCGGGATCCAGCGTTAAAGCTCCAGCCCTAGTGGAGTCCTCGAATGATGAGTAAAACATGGTACTAGATAAAATTTTGCTTCTATGATGAATAGCCTCTACTTTCCTAAGTTGATGATTAGTATAGATATAATAGCTAATGTTGCATGAATGTTAGAAAAATACTTATTCAAATTTTGAACAACCTTTAATGCTGACAGGTGGCCAACTTGGTTTCCTACGGGCAGGTTGAGGCCACCTAATAGTATTGGAAAAAATTGATTATGGTTAGAAAATATTAATAGAGAAAGTATTACTAAGTTCACAAAAAAAATTATTTCAAAGAAATGAATGATATGTTGTTTCTACATTCTAAATTAACTCAATAATTTTTTTTATTAAAATGCCTCTTGTGTTATATTTTTCTATTTATATTTAAATTATTAATTTTTTATATGTAAATTAATAGTCGTTGGAGCAAGAGGGGTGATTGTTTTACCAGATGAAAAATTTGAGACTAATTATGTGTGGGGAATGGGTACTTCAACAAAGAATCAGGTTGAATTCCTATGTCTTTGGAAAGGATTGGAGCTTTCCATTAACAAAGACAAAAGGAAAATATTGATTTTAGGGAACTCAATGATCATCATGAGGAAAGTTTACAAATCAAAGTTTGAGAAAGGTTCTCCCAGTTCCATAATGGTGAACATGATTTCAATGCAATTACAAAATTTTGAATAGATCACCATCTTCCACATCTATAGGCATCTAAATGAGGATGCAGATAAACTTGCCAACCATGGGGCATCTTTAAGGCAAGGAATATTGGAATTAAATCAACCCCAAAAGTTATTCTCCTTCCTTCCATGCATCACATAATTTTAGGTATTAACTATATTGGTTGGCCAAGTTTGCTGCACCTTGAATATTGGGAAATATAATGGAGTAGAACATATTTTATTAAATGGAAGATCCATCCCAAGTCCCTTACACTTGGTGTGGATAACTGCCAGACTTCAACGCATGGAGAATGAAATTACATCTGGTCTTATCTCTTGTCCTTAGGCATACAACCAAGGTAGTTGGCGGTGGAAATAATTTCATTTTGTATGGGATGTGATTTGGGAGATTTTGTCAACAATCCCACCACAATTCTCCTATGTTTTGGTCTTAAATTCCCTTCTCTTCTCCTCGGGCCAATACATTTTCTCTATTGTAGATTTCATTCCTTTTGCAAGTTCCCGGATTGGGGTAAATCTAGAATTTATTCCCCCCCTCAGGCGTTGTCTCCTCAAGCCTCATGAGGCGTTGATCCAGAATTATACAGGAACACAAAAATATACATATACAAACATAAACATAGAGATGCAGCAGAAATACAAATTCATTTCATTAATATCAAAGAACTGAAGTATGCCTACATACAAAATGGAAGTAAACTAGCTTCGACAATAATAACTTATCTTTGAAAAGAGATGTGGCAACTATATGCCTCTGAACTATGTTACAATGAGGCTCCAAGGAATTTTTATTATTGAACAACAAGGGAAAACCCTAATCAACCAAAACCATAACCCCAAGAACACCAAGGGTTTGTGGGCCTCATTGGGGTTAGTTGGGTAGCCAACTTCCCGGGGTCGTAACCTGGTCATATGATGTTCGTTTGGTGCGTACTATACCTTGTTGAAAATATCTCTTTGAGTACTATAGGATTTGTAGTAGGCATGCTGCTGACCTTAAAAATCATTATTTAGGGGGTTAAAACAACTCCAGAAGATCAAGACCCAAAAAAATGCTAAAAATAGTGAATGCTGCTATAATCAAGGAAACAAATGAAACTAATTGAGGTCTAGGTGGAATAGGCGAGTGGCCACTATTATAAACTTGGATCAATCCTCCCCCCTTAGGAAGAAATGGTCCCCATTATGTGCAGAGCCTCCATGAGGTGAGAAAATTTCTATTAAACCTGGTCCCTGGTGAACCACTTTCCCTGGTGAAGGAGTTGGTTTGCTTTGACAGCTCAATATATATGGATCCTCCACTGGTGAGTGTTCTTGATATGTGTGTCAATGATACTATTAGTTGTGGCATGTTTAATGCATATTGGGTTGAGCTCTATTGGTTTCAACAACTCAGCAACATCGGATGTGTCCAATAATGGGGGAAAGTTTGGTTGCAGCCGATCCACATTGAATACTGGGTGTAGGCCAATGAATGTTGGAATGCTGACCTTGAAGGAATTTTTCCCTACAACCTTGGTGATGGTGTACGACCCATATCAGAGCAGGAAAAATTTGTGGTGGGGCCTAATGAGGTACTCCTTCTGCAAATGCAACCAAACTTTGTCACCCACCTGGAACCTGTGTGGCACCTGATGTTGATCATGATGCTGCTTGTACTTATAATTAGCTTAGTCTAATATGTCATGGAACTACTGGAAGATGTGTTGAATGCACTCAATGAAGATGTTAGTCCTGTCAGATTCAACCTGGACATGAGCCCAATATTCCTGAGTAGCTGCAAATGGTATGGCCATATTAATGGGACATAGTGGCTAGAATCCCAATCCCACCTGAAAGGCACTGTGGCCAATTGAGCTATGGAGAGATATATTGTAGATGTGTTGGAAATAGGGGACGCTTTCATCCCATGTGCGTGGATGCTTTGAGTTGTACATGGGAAGAATGTGCACGACCATTTGATGACCTCTATTTGGCCATTAGTTTGGGGGTGGAAGGCTGTGGACTTAGTGAGCTTGGTATCCAACATCAACCAGAGGCTTGACCAAAATGTACTCGGGAACTTGTTGGTCCCAATCTTATATAATGGACATCCCAAAGTGTACTCACACTCATTCAAAGAAGATCTTAACAATGGCTTTTGCTCTGATACTCTTCTTGCAGGTCCCTAGAATGGCCATCTTAAAGAATTTGTCGACGATGACAAAAACAAAGTAATTTCCATGCTCAATATAAGGAAGGTTCGACATGTAATCCATGGAGATGGATTCCCAAGGTCGACTAGGATTAGGCAGAGGAGTATATATGACTTTCTTCTTCATGGTCGATTTGGAAATGGCGTAAGCAGTGTAGGATGTGATGTACTTCCCAACATCATGTCAAAGATTAAGCCAATAAAAATACTTGTACAACACTACCACTGTTTTTTCTACTCGAAAATATCCAATGAACCGACTATAGTGTGCCTCCCAAATCATCTTGGAACACTCACTTGAAGGAACAAAGAGGTTTATGAGGTGGCATAATAGTGCACCTTGGAGGTGAAAATTAGGGACTTGATTGCCTTCCAGGAGCATCTAGTATGTGTTGTCAAATTTTGGATCGCTCTTGTAAATATGCAGCCACCTCGAAGTCTCGTGTCCACAAGAGTCAAGCACAGTGGTTAGCACCATGATCAGTGACCCGCTGAAGCAATCTACAACATTATTGGTGCTTCCCTTGTACTTAATGTTCAAATGGAAATTTTGCAGGTATGTGGATCATTTCTGATGGAAATCATTTTGCAACTTTCCTTGTGTCTGTATGAACTATAGGGGTTGGTGGTCTATGTGGATGATCATTTGCTTCCCTGGAATGTAATGCTTCCATTTTAGGTAGGATTGCAAAATGGAATACCTCCTTGTTATAGGTGGGATACTTTCAGACTATGTTTGAAAGTGTCTCATTGTGATATGCCACTAGATGCCCCTGTTGAGTAAGAAATCCACCAATAGCATAGTTAGAGGCATCTGTCTCAATCCCAAATAGTTGTTGTAGGTCTAGTAATGTGAGCACTGGTGTAGAGCACATGCGATGTTTTAACTCTGAAAACACCTTCTGTTGGGATTCAAACCAAAATAGCTTTTCTTTCACTCCACCCTTGGTGAATTGAATTAAAGGCCAAGTGATATGAGAGAACCTGAACATGAACCCACGGTAGAAATTGGCAATACCCAGAAGGATGCAGAGCTTTGTTAGAGTGGTTAGGGCTGGCCAATTCTGAATAGCTTTTATCTTGGTTGGGTCCACATGCACACCCCACTCATCAATGATGTACCCCAGATATTGAACTTGGGTCAGACTGAAAGTGCATTTGTCCAAATTGGCACAAAATTTGTGTTGTCGTAGGGTTTGGAGGACCTGTCGAATATGGTGGAGGTGCTCTTCCCAACTTTGGTTGAAGATGAAGATGTCATCCAAATACACTACCAAGAATGAGTTGGTGAAGGGTCACAAGATTGCATTTTATGAGCCTCATGAAGGTTGTGGGGGAATTCATCAACCTAAAAGGCATGACACACCATTAAAAAAGACCCTCCTTGGATTTGAATGTAGTATTCCACACATTGGAGGGTTCGATTGGTACCTAATGATAATCGGACTTCAAGTCAATCTTGCTAAAATATTTGGCCCCCTTGAGCTGGTTCAGAAGGTCATCAATATATGGGATTGGACACCTATTCCAGAGAATGATCTTATTCAGTGCCCAATATTCAATACAAAGTCTCCAGCTCCAGTCCTTCTTCTGTACCAACATGATTGGGCTCCCAAAGGGTGATGAACTTGGCCTGATGTGCTCTTTCTGTAACAACTCCTAAATCTGCCTCTTGATTTCATCGTTCTCCATAACCGAGTGTCGATAGATAAAACTATTTGGTAGTGGCACGCCTAGGGTTATATCAATGGAGTGCCTGACCTAATAACGTAGAGGTACCCCTATGGATGAGGTAAATATGTCCTTGTGCTTCTCCACGACCTTCTCCATCTGATGTTGCCATGTAGATGAGCCATCTGGAGGCCGTGGATGTGGCCACATTCTTCTTCTTGCCTCGAGGGTGAATCATAAGGAAGACAAATTTCCTGGTCTAGGAAATCATCTTAATACATTTCTTCGCAAAGATCAAAGAGATGGCGGTAGGCAGTCTACCTTCGGTATCATGTATAACTTATTTCCCAAAGAAATAATAACAGTATGAGTCCTACACTCATACATAACATGATGCTTCCACAAGTATGGTTGGCCTAATAATACATCACAAAGTTCAAGAGGGAAACACCACAGAGTACCCTATTTGTGAAGGGCTTGATGCTGTAGAGAAGGTAGCACTATTGGATAACATGGAGATCTCATCCTTGGTGAAGCCACCAAATGGTGTACGATTGTGGATGTGGTATGGTCGGTAGGACCAATCGCTTCATGACCTCTATTGAAATGAGGTACTTTTGAATTTTTTTATCGACAATGAACTGTAGCAGAGAGCCCTAAACCCACGTTTGTGAGTGGAAGAGTTGCTCCCCCTTCTCTAGATCTCTGGGCTCAATCTTTTGGATCTTGGTGGTGGCAATGGTGGCATTGGGCTCTGTATCGATAATATGATTCCCTTTGTCATTCCCCTTTTCGGTTTGTGACTCAGAGTCAGAACATGCATCTGATTCAAAAGCCTTCCACTCAGCCACCAGTGACTGGTTGGCTTGACACTCACTTATGTTGTGAGTGGGGATCTTGTGGAACTCTGACCATTTCCTTGGGTCCTTGTTTGTCTTCATGGAGTTGTTATTTGCTTGGAGCTTCGACGGGTTTACCTAGGTCACCCCGCCTTGGCTTTATCCTTAGTTCTGTGGTTTGGGGGCACCTTTCCCTTACTTTAGATTCACAGATCCAAAGTATCGCTTCATCTGTTTAAAGTTCTACTTGATCTTGACAATGTATTGATAGGTGGCGCCAAGAAAGGAGATGTCTAGGAAGTCCATATCATCTTGGATGTACTTGTGTAAATAGTCGTGGTACATGAGTACCAAATTCCTCTCAAAATATGTTATCACCAAAATAAGACCCTGATAGGCTACTCATCAAGTCAATCTCAGTGTAACTATTTCAAACCAATATTTTGGTTGAGGCTTGGCCTCCTCAGCCTGAGAGGTCTCTCTCAAAGGTTAATGATATTGATTAAAGATATAGATAGATGGCTAACTCTATGGTTTCTGATTTTATATTTTTATAGGTTGAAAGATGGAGACTTGCTACCATTGGGCTATGGAGTCAGTGATAGAGATAAAGTTAACAAATAACTCTTCTTATAAAACTAAGGCTTGTATATACTTCAATGAAAGAGTAACACATTCAGGAAAGTCTCAATAACTTGAAGTTCATAGAAATCAGAGCATGTGGGCATGAATTTTGAGTAATGATACATCAAGGTATTCAAAAGGAAAGTATTAAAAGTGATTCATCAAAGTTTAATACTTAAAGGAAGTCAGAGCATGAATAACGATGAATTCTTAATAATAAGTATTAAAACATTGAAGAAAAACATCCAAAGATATGACCCAAGAACTCAATTCACCATAGTTTAACACTTAAAGGAAGTCAGAGCATGTTCCGCCATGAATTCTGAGTAATAAGCGTTAAGACTATGGAAGTAAAACATATCAAAGATAAAAGATAAAGCTCACTGAAGTACAATAAGAATCTCAGATTCAGAAAAGTTAAACTGTTTCTGTATATATCAGTCCCTTCACAACATTTACAAAAGTAGTCCTTTTCTATAACATTTTCCAACCTTGAGGAATTCAATCTCATGCTTCATATAGAGTTTTTACAACCTTGGATTCTATGATCAATCCTTAGGATAATTTGAATTTTAAAATTGACACCTATCTACTCATAAAACAAACTTCTTAATTACAAATTGACAGCTAACTATCTTTTAGGAGTCCTGATACAAATAGGAGTGAAACTCCTAAAACATGTTTGAACAACCTTATCTATGACTTAAATACATTCTTTGATAGCTGCTAATCCATGTCTTCGACCTTTATGATGTCCCCAACATTGTTACAAACCCTGTTGATTCATGACCTAACTGTCCTAAAAACAAGTAGACAAAGTTCCTCCTTTTTAGCCCTTAATCCTTTATGCTTATCTTTGAGCAGTTTTGCTGGAATTGATGATTGTTTCATATATGTGACATGTGTTAGCAATCCATTAAAACTTCAGTTTTCCACCTGTGCAAAAATATAACCTCGAACAAATGGAGAAGAAGATGAAACATGATTGCGGTACGAAAATAGCTTCTTTTCGTAGCACAACTTTTATATCATTGTAAAATACTTCTTTGAACCATTATTTTTGCATCTCTACAATCTGAAAATTCATCTATGATCTTCATATGTCTACCAGCAACATCAAAAGTTGAAACCTATCAGAACTTACCTCCAAAATACATATATAAAGTGCTAAAAGTTCACCTACATCAGTTTCGTAGCGCGCTACGAAACTGCTGTGTCTGCTCTTTTTTCAACACAATTTTCAAAATTTTGAAGTTTGGGGATTTTTAAAATTTCATAAGGACTGATATGGTCACCAAGAACCAAAACAAATTAACTTTATAAGATGTTCCTCTTCCAAAATGACCTTCTTTTTAATATCAAAACTGATTTAAGATATATCTTTTACTGACCTTTTTCATCACCCTGTTTCATTGTTGCTGTAGCCTCTCTTCAGATTTTGTTAAGTTTATTTCTAGGTCTTCAACCCGTCTCTTCAATCTCCTATTAGTAGCTCTCAACTGAACATTCATGATCCTTACAAATTTGGCTTCTTTAATTTCAAGTACAGTCCAAGTAAAGTACTGAGCTTCACTGCTGACTATTTCTGGTTTGGAAACTTTTTCAACTTCCCAGAGAGCCTTTATCCTTTTGAAATCTGTCTTCTCAACAACATGCCTTCTTGCTCTATTCCTTAGTCTAGAAATTTCATTATTAGCTACTCTTAACCTTTCTTCCTCCTCAAGAAACAACCTTTTCACCTTCAGCCACTTCATCAACCAATAAAATAACTCTGTTTTTCCTAAAAACAAAGGCCGCACTCCTGAGCTCCTATCTCTTGATCCCTGATATATGTTACAAAATTGGAGGAGATTTTTATAAGAACAACTCTCTCATTTTTTTGAAACCCAAGTTCAGTTGTGCGGAATTTTCATTATAAAATCATGTATAAAACAAGAAAAATTCTGAATTCTGAAAATATGTCTCAAAGGAAACTTCGAATCTCCAAATTAGTAGCACCTAGGAGAAACTGATCTTCATTTGCCTGAAAATTCCTTTTGAAACCAACAGCTCAAAATAGTCCAAGAAACACAGAAATCCCCTTGCAGCTCCTAGTAGAAATACATGTAACCTGTCTAGATGAAAGCTTGTGTGAAGCTGAGGTCATCCATGATCAGTTAAAGCTCTATAGGCTTCTACCCAAACACATAGCCTTCTTTTTATGCTTTCATCTTCATGACAATTTCCCTTTATAACCCAAACTGCCCTCTTAAAAATATGACAATTGAAAAGAACTATTTGGACAACAAGTTGTTTGTCACAAAGTTAACTTTTCAAAGGTGACAACTGACTGATAGATGCAAAGGTTGAAAAGTAAATGACAGAGAGGAGCTTGGGTAGCTTGTTTAAGTAACGATATTCGAATGTGGAGAGAAAGGTGACAAAATGAGGGAATGGAATGACTTCTAAATGGAAAATGTGACCTATTTAACCATGAAGTGAACCTAAAGGAATTTATTTGGAAATGAAAGATGACATTTTAAAACTTCAAACCCTATCACTTACCCTTTTATCAAGACTAAATGACTTTTAGACCTCCTTGAAATCATGACCAAAAACATAGTTGACAGAATGATGTTTTGAGAATTTTTGGGTGATAACAGTGGCTCCACTAGGGATAGTGTGCCCCAGTGGTACACTAAGGACCAATAACTCCAGTGTTGCTATCCATCCTTTACAATAAAACTCTGAAGTTCTGCCCAATCTGCTCCCCAAGCTTTAATTATTTCTGCAAGAGGGACTCAAACTGCACCTACTAAAAAATGATTAGTCAACCTACCCTGAGCTTATTTGCACATTCCTACCTACCCTATCAGCTGCAATTTCCACTTTAGGTCAGGCAACATGATATTTCCAATAAAGCCAATCAATTGTCTTCTATGATATTTGAGGCTCTTGACTGCGCTCAACCTCAAAATAACCATGATAGTGAGATGACCAAATCAACTTATAATGCATAATGCAAATGAAAATGAAGTACTAGTGTGCAAAGCTTTGCCATGTATTCAATTATAGGGTCAAAGAGGACATGGTTAGTTTGATGATGATCATAACATTCTATATCTTCAGATAACTAATTCTCAGTCACACAAGATTCCTTTGATATGCTATCCAACTGCTTTTCTGAATGATTCCCACAAACAATGTAACTTTTCTCATTATTATGATCTTTCTTTGATGTAAGCTGCTGCAAAGTATGACATAAAAAATCAACCTTTTCCTCTGCCTGAAGGTTATAAAATCTATCTTCCAGTATTTCTTTTTGGTGGTTGCAATTATTTTCACACTCTTTATGATTAAAAGACTAGCAAGTTTGCTGCATCTTTACATTAATCTTAGAGGATGTAACATGGTTTCATAAGTAAACCCCTGCTGATTCTCATGTTGCATTTTATGGGATGTTATCCTTTCTTCTTGGTGTTGAAATGTATTGTTATGAAGAGCCTCTAAAATTCTTCATCCATGAATTCATCATCATCATAACAATCCTCCAAATATTGAATAAAACTCACAGAATGTTTACAACAATATTTGACCAGCAATAAGGGGGGATGACACTCTTTATACATCTCATAGAATAAATCATGGAAATTAGCAAGAAAACATAATGAACCATTTTCCATGCCTTTATACCAAGACCATTCTTTTCCTTCTAAAGTGGCCATAAACATCTTCATGAGACAATCTTCAGGGAACTGAACCTTAAGACTGTCTAAATGCATATGGAACCTAACCAAATGAAGAGCAACATTGTCTTTCTTTTCATCTTTAAATATTGGAATATCATCTAACCATTCAACATTTGGCATAGGATTTGGAAAACCAGGGATATGAGACCGATTCATAGGGGCATACCTGGCATTCATTCTTTCAATGGCACTCATCTTGAAACTTCATCAAGCTACTGATCTTCTAGTAGTGGAGTCACCTTCCAATTTGTTATTTGATGTGTGGAGTCGCCAAGGTAGATGCGGCCTTGAACAACTTCCTGAGCTCCTGCTACCTTCAGAAGTTCAGCTTCTTGATTTCGGGAATGAGTAATCTTCAGGCTCCAAGCAGATACACCAAAATGTTATCACCAAAATAAGACCCCAATAGGTTTCTCATCAAGTCAATCTTAGTGTAACTATCTCAAACCAATCTTTTGGCTCAGGCTTAGCCTCCTCAGTCTGAGAGGGCTCTCTTAAGGGTTAATGATATTGATTAAAGATATAGATAGATGGCTAACTCTATGGTTTGTGATTTTATATGTTTATAGGTTGAAAGATGGAGACTTGCTACCATTGGGCTATGGAGTCAGTGATAGAGATAAAGATAACAAATAGCTCTTCTTATAAAACTGAGGCTTGCATATACTTCAATGAAAGAGTAACACGTTCAGGAAAGTCTCAAGTTCATAGAAATCAGAGCATGTGGGCATGAATTCTGAGTAATGATACATCAAGGTATTCAAAAGGAAAGTATTAAAAGTGATTCAGCAAAGTTTAATACTTAAAGAAAGTCAGAGCATGAATAACCATGAATTCTGAGTAATAAGTATTAAAACATTGAAGAAAAACATCCAAAGATAGGACCCAAGAACTCAATTCACCATAGTTTAACACTTAAAGGAAGTCAAAGCATGTTCCTCCATGAATTCTAAGTAATAAGTGTTAAGACTATGGAAGTACAACATATCAAAGATAAAAGATAAAGCTCACTGACGTACACTAGGAATCTCAGATTTAGAAAAGTTAAACTGCTTCTGTATATATCAGTCCCTTCACAACATTTACAAAAGTAGTCCTTTTCTATAACATTTTCCAACCCTGAGGAATTCAATCTCATGCTTCATATAGAGTTTTTACAACCTTGGATTCTATGATCCATCCTTAGGAGAATTCAAATTTCTAAAATTGACACCTATCTTCTCATAAAACAAACTTCTTAATTACAAATTGACAACTAACTATCTTTTAGGAGTCCTAATACAAATAGGAGTGAAACTCCTAAAACATGTATAAACAACCTTATCTATGAATTAAATACATTCTTTGAAAGCTTCTAATCCATGTCTTTGACCTTTATGATGTCTCCAACATTATTACAAACCCTAATGATTCATGAACTAACTGTCCTAAAACCAAGGAGACAAAGTTCCTCCTTTTTAGCCCTTAATCCTTTATGCTTATCTTTGAGTAGTTTTTCTAGCATTGATGATTGTTTCACATATGTGACATGTGTTAGCAATCCATTAAAATTCAGTTTTCCACCTATGAAAAAGAGAACCTCGAACAAATAGCTTGTTTTCATACTGCAACTTTTATATCATTGTAAAATACTTCCTTGAACCATTCTTTCGACATCTCTGCAATCTGAAACTTCATCTATGATCTTCATATGTCTACCAGCAACATAAAAACTTGAAACTTATCAGAACTTACCTCCAAAATACATAGATAAAGTGCTAAAGTTTCACCTTCAGCAGTTTAGTAGCGCGTTATGAAATTGCTGTCTGCTTGTTTTTCAACATAGTTTTCAAAAATTTGAAGTTTGGGGATTTTCAAAATTTCATAAGGACTGATATGATCACCAAGAACCAAAAAAACTTAACTTTATAAGATTCTCCTCTTCAAAAATGATCTTCTTTTCAATATCAAAACTGATTTAAGATATATCTTTTACTGCCCTTTTTCATCACCTTGTTTCATTGTTGTTGTAACCTCTCTTCAGATTTTGTTAATTGTATTTCTAGGTCTTAAACCTGTCTCTTCAATCTCCTATTAGTAGCTCTCAACTGAACATTCATCATCCTTACAAATCTGGCTTATTTAATTGCAGGTACAGTCCAAGTAAAGTACTGAGCTTCACTGCTGACTATTTTTGGTTTGGAAACTTTTTCAACTTCCCAGAGAGCCTTTGTCCTCTTGAAATATATCTTCTTAGCAGCATGCCTTCTTACTCTCTTCCTTAGTCTATCAATTTCATTATTATCTACTCTTAACCTTTCTTCCTCCTCAAGAAACAACCTTTTCACCTTCAGCCACTTCATCAACCAATAAAATAACATTGTTTTTCCTAAAAAAGAAGTATAAACTCTTGAGCTCGTATCTCTTGATCCCTGATAGATGTTACAAAAATAGAGGAGATTGTTGTAGATAAGATTTTTTTTTAAGAAAAACCTCTCTCAGTGTTTTGAAAACTAGCTTCAGTTGTTTAGAATCTGAATTATAAATCATGTATAAAATAGGAAAAATTCTGAATTCTGAAAATAGGTCTCAAATGAAACTTCGAATCTCCAAATTGGTAGCACCTGGGAGAAATTTGAAAGAGGTTTTTGTTCTTTGTTATCTTTTTAGGAAAAACCTCCTTCATATTTTTAAAACTCATCTTCATTTTCCTGAAAATTCCTTTTGAAACCAACAACTCAAAGGAAACACACAAATCCCCTTGCAGCTCCTGGTAGAAATACATGTAAGCTATTTGGATGAAAGATTGTGTGAAGTAGAGGTCATCCATGATCAGTTAAAGCTATATAGGCTTCTACCCAAACACATAGCCTTCTTTTTATGCTTTCATCTTCATGACAATTTCCCTTTATAACCCAAATTGCCCTCTTAAAAATATGACAGCTGTAAAGAACTATTTGTACAACAAGTTCTTTGTCACAAAGTTAACTTTTCAAAGGTGACAACTGATTGATACATACAAAGGTTTAAAAGTAAATGATAGAGAGGAGCTTGGGTAACTTGTTTAATTAATGATATTTGAATGTGGAGAGAAAGGTGACAAAATGGTGGAATGGAATGACTTCTAAACGGAAAATGTGACCTATTTGACCATGAAGTGAACCTAAAGGACTTTATTTGGAAATGAAAGATGACATTTTAAGACTTAAAATCCTATCACTTACCCTTTTATCAAGACTAAATGACTTTTAGACCTCCTTTAAATCATGACCAAAAGCAGAGTTGACACAATGATGTTTTGAGAATTTTTGGGTGATAACATAATCCTTGATACCCAACTTCGTGCGAAGGGTATGAAAAATATTTTTGAGCTCCAATACTTCTTGGTCCTGTCCCTGCCATAGCGTGGTCCACGTTATGTATTTATCTTCATATATTCAGACAAGGTAATATTATTCCTTGATGACATCTCGAAAATAATTCCAAGTGGGTGCAGTTAAAAACAACGAGGGTTCCCTGTCGTCCTTCTGTTCACTATAGGTTGCCCATCAATCCTTGATATGGGGGCGACTTTGAGGAGTGAAAAATTAATCCTTTTCTGATTGGAAAAGTCATGAATTGGAAAATATCCTTCCAATAGATTTAACCATTTATCTACGGCATCTGTGTCTATATGGCCTTCAAATATGGGAATGTCAAAGTTAACTTGTACCTTAAAGGGAGTGGCACCTCTAGATTGGCTGTTGGATGAAGATGTGTCGCGTATGGGTAGTCACCAAAGGATCTGGGCAAAGTTATCCATCATCGCATTCCTCCATCACTCGAGGGCTTCTTCAAGCAATATTTTGGAAGGATCTTATGCTCCCTCAAATTTATTTTCTTTTGCCATGGGAGGCCATTGGGATTTGCGGGGCTGATCTTGCAAAGGGTTTACTAATTCGAGCCCTAAATCTTTATACCTTGACCTCATTTGGGACATGCAAAGAAAAAAATAGAAAGAGAAGACCGCTTTGATACCATTGATCCAGAATTATACACAAATGGAACAAAATACAAATATAAAGATAAACACATAGATGCAACATAAATAAAACTTCATTTCATTAATATCAAATAACTGAAATATGCCTACATACATAATGAAAGTAAACTAGCATGGGCGATGGTAGCTTATCTCTGAGAAGAGATGTGGTGGCTACCTTTGAACTGTTTTACAATGAGGTTCTAGGGCCTTTGTATTATTGAACAACAAGGGAAAAACTTAATGAGACAAAACCCTAACCCAGGAGATGGAACGACAAGAGTTTGTGGGCCTCGTTAGTGTTAGTTGGGTAGCCAATTTATTAGGGTTGTAACTTGGTCATATGATCTCCGTTTGACACGTATAATACCTCATTGTAAATATCTCTCTGAGTACTACAATATTTTTAGAATGCCCCTTCCTACGACTACAGACCTACTGCGGATCTCATAAAAATTCCGTTTAGGGGGTCAAAATAGCTAGGAAAGTTCAAGACCTGAAAAATTGCTAAAAATATTAAATGCTACTATAATCAAGGAAATAGATGAAACCAACTTGAGGTTTAGGTGAAATAGGTGGGTGGCCACCAATATCCACTTGGATTAGGAATTATTATATATGAAAGAGTTCTCTAGAGATGCATTGTCTACTTTGGCTATCTTGTGGATTTCACTGTGGTCAAGCATGATGATTTTGGAATGGCCAGACCTATATTTCCCACTGGAGTTCACTGCTAACAAATATTTAGAGAGATGGAAACAATTAGTGGAAAACCTATTTAAAGTGTTAATGGGCATGATTGAGTTTTTTAATAGAAGACCCCGAAAAAGGAAAAGGAGGCCAAGTTTGAATTATTGAAGAAATACTGCGAGTGGCTTCAAGTCAAAATGGATAAAATATGGTAAGTTTCAAATAATAATTGTTAATTATGAAGCTTCATTAAGATGGAGTCATATTGTTAGTATGTGACCCTAGAATTAAGTTGGAAATAGAGGAGCACATCGATTGTGAGCTAGTGGCAGAGGCCGAAGAAGGAAATGTGAATGGAAAAGGCATATCCCTAAGCTTTGAAATGAAATTGGTAATTCCAAAAGAAGTTGGCCACTTGGAGGTTTTTAAAATTTAAAATGTTTATTTTTACTACAAATTTGCACCTTTTTGGGGAAAAGTTTGCAGAATAATGGAAGATTTCGATGTAAAATTGTAGTTCAAAAAGCCCACAAAGGCAAGGCAATTATATTATGTCTATATTCGAATATTGAAGCTTATGAAATTACTGAAGCATGTAAATAGTTTTGGCCATCAATCCAACTATTATAATACAAATGCTTCTCGTTTTGTTTAATTTTTTTTTTTTTTCTTATACGTAAAATATTCTTATTATAGTCAATCTTCATTTGTATATACTATGAATTAATTTTGAATTAACACTAAACTTTCACTCCTACCTTTATCTTTATCACATATCTCATGGTGGGGTGGGGGTGTGGGGTCAAGGATTAAAGTTATGCATTTCACCCCATCCCTACCCTCACTCTCATCTCACATCTCATGGATATTAGCTAGCAGGTTGGCATGGAGGGTGCACACATTTACCACCTACTTCCACTCTCATCTCACATCTCATGGATATTGAGTAGTGGAGTGGCATGGAGGATACATATATACATTTGTACACCTTCAACCCACAATGAACATTGTCACCCATCACCCTTGTTATACCTCCATGAGATGTGGGATGATAATGAATTTCATGAGATAAGAGTGATGATCAAGGTGAGAATTACGATGTAGGCAGGGTTGTGTGGTGAGGTAAAATTATAAGTGTGGACACAAACAAATTCCTCTAGCCCGATAATGGGTCTAGCCATAACAGATACATTCTATGGAAGATTTTCTTAGGTTAGAACCAATCAAGAGGGCCTACCTCTTGGTATGCTTATCCCATTTGATGATGTCCTTGCTTGCTCACTCCAGCTATCTCTTGCTTCCTTCTTCAAGCACCTGAAACAAGTAAACAACAACAAACAACAAACATGATAATAAACAAATTGTAATTCAACCTACTTAACAAGTCAAGAAACATTAAGCCATGAATATGTAAGATGACAAATCATGTAGGAAATCAATCGATAGTTGCATATATTAATATCAAAGAGAGATTACAACCATTGTCTTGACATTGCAATCCTCCTCTGACAAGATATGATAACTCATGGTATGGTCGCAGCCAACTATCTGAAATAGACATGCATATCATCATAACCATGTCACACCATTTCACAACTTGGACTTTTGTGATCTGATTCCAGGGTCTTGTGCTCCAACACGACCCGATCAAAGTACAATTTCTAACATGTGAATAGATGTGTTGACGTCGAACATGCTAGAAAGTCGCTTGATTACTAGTTGATGATGTAAACTACTAACAAGCGTGAGAGGAACCACCAATAATGACAATGGTCCTCAAGGTACTATCATCACAATCCACGGAATGTGAATAGAGGAATTGAAGTCGAACACCTGTGAAATCACTCGATCGAAAGCCAATGATGTGAACTTGTCATTGAGTGTGAAGAACTTGCCATTAGGGCATGCAAGCTCTAAGGTATCGGAAAGGAGTCTCTCGGTCAAATTCTTAGATAATGAGTTGAAGTCGACAAAAAGAGACCATGTCGAAGGAGGGACATAATGAATACCACATCATCAACGTGATACGAGAGGATGATAAATTATTTTGGATTATACAAAGAATCAGAGGTAAGTGTAACTACAGAAGGACAACTCTTGAACATATCGGTGACATAACTGGAAGTTTGGTAGATTTTGGATCCATGGGATTGGTGGTCATGATGACGTGGCAGAGATAAAATGGAAGGAAAAAATGAATGACCCAAACCTAGAGAGGTTAATGATACAAAGGAGGATGTCCCAACCCAACACGAAGCAAGGAGTGTCATGTTCAAGAGTGAGCTTCCAACACCATTAATAGATTTCCAAATTTCCCCCCACCATTTCTAGAAGGTACCCCAATTATTTTTTAATCACAAGCTTGAACGGGATAACATATGCTTGCACTGTAAGTTCATCCTTCAAATGTATCTGACCTAGTAAGTTTAACAAGCACTAGGAAGGAGAAGCTCATGTTCGTCATGGTGACGAATCCGATGTCGTTTAGTAGTTTAACGAGTTCGACAAAGGTATAACTCGGTATCTTTATCATGTTTAGAGAGTTTGAAAAAGACATGTAAAAGAAAACTCCACATGGTCCCTTTTCATACATTTGTGTCTCTCGAGCTTGAAAAGGTAGAAAACGATACTTGAGAGAACCGCTTGACCATTTCAGTCAAGGAGTACCTTTTTCGCAAATAGTGCCTCCTAGCCTGAAAAAGGGGAAAACTTATACTGGGCACATGATGCTTCACATCCATTAACAAGTTTGAAACGACAAGGGCTCAGCCATCTTTTCACTTTTAAAGGGTTGGAAAAGAGCTTGCAAGTGAACCCCCCATTTTAGTCTCTTTTACGAGTCAAAAGGGAAAAATACTCGACGATCTTTTCATATGAGTTTAATGAGCCAAGAAAAGAGCTAAAATGTGACTCAGTTCTGGAGGAACGAGTGGTATAAAGGGTAGAAACTAGTTCCAGTAATCGAGGAACTGGTCAAAACATGTAATGGTCAAGAGGCTGGCTAATAAAACCACTCATCGCTACGGTCCCTCAAGAAAGGAAAAAAATCCAAGTAAAGCATATGATCGGCCAAAAATATGATGGCAATGGAATAAAACAACCAAGGCTCATCTAGCAGAAATTAGCTGATTAAAACGAAAATCACGAGATGCAAATTAGGCATGGGTTCATTTTTACAGAAGCTTGAACCATGGAGAACTCTGCTTGGATTCAGTTTCATGTTTACACAAGCTTGAAATGAAAAACTATGCTTGCTATAAGTTCACAGGCCCCCAACATAATGACACAATCAAGGTACGTGCCCTCCAAGCTTCATTTCAGTCAACTAGGTGGAAGGAATGAAGGTTCACTTTCGAGATCCAGGAAAGACTCGACTGGGATTTTACGAGATCTTAATCAAAGAATCGATTTAGACTAGGGAGTTGCTTCATTTTTTAATGAAGTTCACAGAGTAAAAGAACTATCCTTGAGACCCTTGTTTCATTTTTTAATGAGCTTGACACAAGACAAAGAACTATGCTCACCCCTTGTTTCATTTTTTAACGAGGTTAACACAAGATCAGGAACTATCCTCATATGTTGTTTCATTTTTTAACAAGGTTGACACAGAAAAAGAACTATCCTCATCACATATGTTCATGAACCATATGAGAACAGGGATCCCAAGAGGTATTCACTAGATGGAAGAACCATGCTCTGGGAGGAATACATGTCAATTGGGTCCAATGACAGATCGGGTTCCAATGCCCCCAGTATATAATGTACTATACCATCTATGTGATCATCAACATATGTGGAGACAGAATGGGTAGCCACATAATTGACCTGTGGCGGGGAAGGTACTACTTGCAAAGAAGAGCCAATAGGGGATGATGGTTGTGAAGAAGGTGCCTGGTGACCAATGAATGACAGTTGATCAATAATCACAATTCTCCCTTCATGCGGAAAACAAACCACACAAAAAATTGAAGAAACAAGATCTCCCATGACATAAACATAGTCGCGTCGAAGGAGAAGATTGAAATCTAAGGGACCTTGGATGACCATCGCATCTATATAGATGGTCTTTCCTCCTAAAGTAATAGGGAACTTCAGAAGGATCCCCAATGGTTGACTGGTTCCTTTGTTGATAGCCAACAAATTCTGGGTGATAGGCACAAGCTGTGGGGAACCCAAAGCTTGCCAAGTAGTACAAGACATGATGCTAACAGACACGCCTTCATCTAATGTAGTGCCATGTACTACCATATTATAGGCTTGTACTGTGATCTAGAAAGGCACATAAGATGGGAGGTGAAAATGCAGTCAATGGACTGCAATCGAAAGAGGTGATAGTACTACTTGTTGGGGGTATCATATGATTGCCCCCATGTTGTACAAGAATAGAAGAAGGACTCTTTGATTCAAGAGAATCTGAGGAAATGAGAAGAACATGTGCAATATGATCACTACTACTCTCTTTGAGAACTAAGTGAATAACTAGAGGCAGAGACAAGTCGACACTGTTTTCGACCAATGGTTGGTCAGGAACAAACACAAGAGAGTCACACCCAGGAAGAGTAGGATGGACAAGAGATGAATCCAAGTCAATCTCTTCAACAACCAGGAGAGGGTTACAAGAAAGCCTCTAATAGCAGCCAAGAAGTTGGGGTTGAGGATCTGCAAGATTTTCCAAAAGTTTGGAAGCTTTATCCATAAGAGGACAAAGGTGAAGAAGATGCTTTCCTTCACATAACCTACAGGTGAATTTAATCTTTCCCTTCTTCTTACCATCATTAGCTGAAGGTGTAGCATCAACATGATCTCTAGAGGTCATCGGGGATGGTCGATTAAGGTCTTGAGACCATACCTCTAAGACTCTGGGAATGCCAGGACAGTCTCGAAGGATATGGTCACCCTTACACAGCCTGCAGGGGAATTTTACCTTTTGCAAAGGATTAGAAGGTTTGTCGACGAGGGGTGCATTAGGAGTAATAGCTGCACGGTTGGCCTCTCGCTTATTTGACTTCTTCTTGTTCATCATCTTCTTCTTCTTCTTAGCCTCCTCGTTACTGAATTTCAAACTTTCACCAAACAAAGTAGAAGAGGAGGGTGAAGAAATGGGGGAATAAGGTGAGGGGTCAACCATAGAATCATCGTGACATGATTCAAATGAAGGAGATGTTTGGACAGGAGTCTGGATGCTCGAGACCACCAAGGTTGAAAACAACCAGACAAGTAAACCAATGGTTAACCCAGGAAGGGACAATGTCACCATATAAGGAGCACCAACATTTCCAAAAGAAGGAAAAAGACCAGGATTCCCGCCTAAGGGGAACGCTTGATTGGTAGACTCTGGGAATATTTTCATTGGAATTGACTTTTTAAATAAACACTAAGGAAGATAACTTTAACTAGGAATAGTTCATGGGTAGTTAATTTTAAGACACTGAAACAAAACTTTGCCTTTTCATATTTTAAGAGTCGAGAAAAGGAAGAAAGGTGACTCTAGTCACTTTCGGAGTTAACAAGCTCGAAAGGACAAGTGCTCGATGATATTTTCAAATTTAAAGAGTTAGTAGAGATCAAAAAAGACTACTCGGCGTACTCTAGGCATGAAGGACTACCAGGTAATCGTGAACTGCAGAATACCTCCCAGGGAACCGAGAAGTACGGGTAGGTAATCTCCCCGAATGCTGTGTTTGGTGTATCATGTTTACTGATGAGCCTCATCATTGGGTAATTATATGGGTCTTAATTCACCTCCTAGCTTAGACAAACCAACTATTCTCACAACTTATTGCATACTTTTGATTATATTTTGTTTATGAGATGAGTTAGAGTTGGATATTTTTCTTTGTGGTCTAATGTGCATTTTAATGCAGGATTAAAGGATAAAAGCAAGGAATTTTGGCAAAGACCTTGGTCAAAACTCAAATGGGACAAGGGAGAGAAATTATAGGAGGTAAATCCTCCTCATTTACTACCGCTCCATTCAAATATTCCTCCACCACCTTAGAATGCAAACAGCCAAATCATGAGGAATAGAAGGTAGCTGAGCAAGTGAAAGTCAAAGCACCAGTTTATCTCGAGTTTGGGAGCTGAGCCTCCCTAATTTTAAGGAAGTTGTTGGAGACTTCAGACGTATAAGTAGAGAGGCCTAGGACCTTAGTAGGATTCAAACTTTTGATTGTAAAACTTTACTCTATTTTCGAGCTGCAAGACTTGTGACAGTTTTTGATGTAATCCATTGTTTTGATAATAAGAATGAGTTTTGTTTTGAGCTAGCATTGAGTTAACTTAGAGGGTTGAAGCTCTTAGGTTAGGGCCAAACGCTAGCAGCTAAGGCTCCTCTTTATTGTACATGTATGCTAGCGTAGATTCATGGTTTAATCGTTCATTTTCTTAAATAGCTGCATTTCCATTACAACAGTGTAGTCCATAGATTCATGGTTTAATCGTTCATTTGTTTAAGTATCTGCATTTCCATTACAACAGCGTAGCGTGGATTGGTTATGTTTTAGTTTGCTTCCATTTGTGCCTTCTTTCAATTAGCAGGTTAACAAGGAGAAAAATATCACCATAAGGTTGTCAACATGTGTCTCAGCCTCACATCCGCCCTCTGGGACCATGACTTGAGGAAGAGACCCTTCAACAACCCAAAAAACATAGATTTCTAGTTCTCACATGAGCTTTGGAGTTTGTCGTCTTGATTCAATACTTGGTTCATTTCATTGCTATATTTTTGTAATGATCTGATAATCACCCTATGAGTGACCTCAGTTGAAGATTTATTTAAAAAAAGGTATTATAGACTCATGTGCTGGTGTGTGTTCTGTGTTATTGCACAATGGATCGATCAGATTACCAATACACAGACATTTTAAATGGAAAGACAATAGAGAAATACAGTAAGCAATACAAAGACACAAGCAACTTTTAATAAGGAGTTCACCCTATTCTCTAGGGCTACGTCTCCTGTCTAGCTTCAGTGGTGGCCTTGTTTTATTGTGTCTTATAGCAGAGAAATTACAATACGGGGACTCAATATGAGTTCTCCTGAAGTAGATTTTGCTTGGAAGGGTGGTTCTTGGATTCCCTAAGCCACTCAGAGTTCACAGACTCCTTTTCTTCCTACCAGCCCTGTGACCTTTGGTCTACAATGGAAAGAGCCAATTGTGATGCTCAATCCAGACAGATTCCTTAATGGGACGACTTGAATCTTCAAGCTCTCTGGTGCTCGATGCTGCCTATGGTCAGCTAGGCCCTCTGTCTCTTCTAATCAGCTTTACTGCTCTCTGTGTTCAACTGTCTCTCTTGGGCGCTTGGATTCTTCTCCTAATTCTCCTCTCTTTTTCGACTGTCTTTGCTCATGGCTTTAACTAGTCGATCCTATGCCTGTTCGGTTCTTCTCCCACCTGCATTGATTCGCCTTCTGTAGTTGTGCTTGGCGTTCCCTGTTCGGCGTTAGCATGAGCGCTCAGGGAGTGCCACATGTCCCCATCTAACTGGTGCCAACATGCTTCATCAGCTCGTTTCTTCGATTTTGTCATGGATACGCTCTTTCTCCACTGTGGTGGTAAAACAGATTCCAAATCCTTTTAAATCACAACTTATTTTCCTATTGATTCTGCTTCTTTCTATCGGGCACAATCTCAGCCATCCGATCTAGGCTCCACCAGATCCAATGTCATACGCACGTCGAGCGCGGTTGACTTGCTCAACCGTTAACACGCTATCACGGCGGTTTTTCTCTCACCTCCGCTACCACGCATTGATCAATGATTGTGATCCCTCCATTTTCTCCAAAACCTCTTACCATTCAAGGGCATCCTAATCAAACCGTCGGTTTCCAGGCCGTGGGTCCCACCGTCATACATTGGCGCTTTTTTTACCTTTTTCCACCCACAGTCCTCTGGCCCCCAATGCAACCGAGTGCTTAAGGCTCCTCCATTTTGGCCATGTTTGCCTAGCGATGCACGATTAGCGCTTAAAATCGCGCATCAAAATCGCCTCCTTTTCCCGATCCGGGGCTCCCAGGGGTTGTTTTGACCTCCTGCGCAGTCTCCATGGGCCTCGGTCGGTGTGCTTTGATCAAGGTCCTCATTGTTTCACGCCGACGGCCATGGCCACTGGTTCAGGGGGTTTTTGATGCTGTTCTGGATTCCAATAAAGATTTGTTCAACTTGATACAGTTAAAGTTCTTGACAGTCGTTTGTGGATCCGATTTGGATCATGGCATCCCTACTGAAAAAGCTTTTGGACCACCAAAAGTTGGTTTTCTTCAAGCATCGACTAAGCGAGGGAACTGCTGTCTCACTTGTCCAATCTCAATCCACTTCGCATTGTTCAGCTTCAAACCTTTAAGCTCAATCCTGAGGTATTCCACCTGTCCACTGCGCATCATCCTCACCTTCCTGTCTAGCACTGTGTCTTCCTGCAACTCATTAAGATATTCAGGTAGCAGGTCATCAACAGAAGGTAATTGACTCTGCTCTTCAGGGTTCTCAATCATTGAAGGCTCAAACAACCTCAAGCAGTCTGCGTTTACCACTGAGTAGATGTGCATGTAAGCTGGAAGATCAAGGCGGAAGGCATTTTCACCAATTTTCTCAAGTATCCTAAAGGGTCCATACCTGATAGGTTTTAGCTATTTACCTTCACCTTGCATTCTGTCCTTGTTGATATACAGCCAGACTTGGTCTCCAACTTGAAAACTATGCTCCATCCGATGCTTATCATGCCTAGCCTTGTACTTGGCCTGGATCTTTTCCAGTTGTTCCTGTATTGTCTGGTGGATCTCCTGGATTTGTTCAATGAACCTAGTTGCCTTGTCCACATCACTGTGTTTATCAACCATGGTATCTTTACCAAAGACAAAATCCAAAGGAGACCTTGGCATGAAACCAAAACAGGTCTCAAAAGGAAATCTCTGTGTAGAAGAGTGTTTGGCTCTATTGTAAGCATGCTGCACATAACACAAGTGCTCATTCGAAAGCTTAGGATGTTTGTTGCAATATCATCTCAGTAGCCTGATCACCGTCCTGTTAACTACTTCTGTCTGGCCATCTGTTTGTGGATGAAAGGCTGTGCTTTTCTTCAACTTGGTGTCCATTAGTTCCCACAGACTGGACCAAAAATTTCCCACAAATCGGGTGTCTCTATCAGATATAATAGAGGTGGGTAATCCAAAATGAACCTAGACATGTTCAAAGAATAACTTTGTACTTTGTTCAGTTGTAATCTGTTTACTACAGGGCATCAAAATACACATTTTTCTGAACCTATCCACAATAACATATAAATAATCATGACCCTTCCTAGATTTAGGCGGTCCTCCAACAAAATCCATGGAAATGCTTTCCCAAGGGTGAGAAGGAACTGGCAAGGGAGTGTACAAGCCTAGTTTTCTGTTGCTAGGCTTGCTTTTAGCACACATGGCACACCCCTTTACATATCTAGAAACTGTCTCACTCATTTTCGGCCAATAACAAAACCTTTGTAGCTGTGCAACCATTTTACTTACCCCAAAGTGACCTAATATTAGAGAAATGTGTGCTTCCCTAATTATCTTTGCTCTCTCAGTTTGTGGAATGCAGAGTTTCCCACAATGATATAAGAGTCGGTCCTTCACATGATAGTCCAATTCTTCTACTCTTTTGTCTTGACTCAAAGTTTGAATATACATCTTTAAAGTCCATATCCTGAGCATACTGTTCTGTGTAGCTTTCATGCAACACAAAATTATGCTTAAGTAGGGTAGATGCATTTATAATGGCTCTAGATAACATGTCTGCAACCTTGTTATGTATGCCCTTTTTATATCTGATGACTAAATGAAACTGTTGTAGAAAACCCATCCATCTGTAATGTCTTGACCGCTACAATTTAGTTTGGGAGTGTAGGTATTGAAGTGGTTGATGATCAGTATGTATTACTATTTCTTTGCCTATTAAGTAATGTTTCCACTCTTTCACACTGTGAACTAATGCATACAATTCTTTATCATATGTAGGATAGTTAACTACTGCAGGATTAAAAGTCTCAGAATGATAACATATGGGTTTATCATGCTATGTCAACACTGCTCCCATGGCATAGTCACTGACATCAGTTTGGATCTCAAATGGTCTTTGTAGATCTGGCAGTGCTTGCTGTACTAATCTTTTCTTTCAAGGTGTCGAAGGCTTTCTGCTATTTGCCTCCCCATTGAATCACCTTGTTCAATCCCGTCAAAGCATGTAAGGGAGCTGCAATTGAGGAAAAAATTGAAATGAACTTCCTCCAATATTTTGCTACTCCTAAGAAGCTTCTCACTTCTGTAGCAGACTTGGGTTTAGGCCAGTTTATGATGACTGCCACTTTAGAGGGATCTATTTTCAATTCACCTCCCCCTACTATATGTCCCAAATAATTTAGAGAGGTTTTGCCAAATTCACATTTGGAGAGTTTAACATAAAGTTTTCTCTTTTCAAAACATCTAATGTCTGCTTAACATGCTTTAAGTGTTCTTCCCACATTTTACTAAAAATCAGAATGTCATCCAGTTACACAATAACAAAATAATCAAGAAAAGGTCTGAGTACATCATTCATTAATCTCATGAAAGTAGTAGGGGCATTGGTCAAGCCAAAATGCATAACCAGCCATTCATACAATCCCTGCTTTGTTTTGAAAGCAATCTTCCATGCATCTTGCTCTGCAACTCTGACCTGATGGTATCCACTATGCATATCCAACTTGGTGAAATAAACAAGTTCCTTCAATTGATCTAAAAGATCATCTATGCGAGGAAGGGGATAACGATTTTTTATTGTTATCTTATTCAGTGATCGGTAATCAATGCACATTCTCCATGAGCCATCTTTCTTTCTCACCAAAACGATTGGTGACCCACATGGTGATGTGTTAGGCCTGATGAACCCTATCTTGAGCAACTTCTGCACCTGCTTCTTGATTTCAGCATTCTCTGAAGTGGACAACCTATACATCCCAATGTTAGGCAAAGGAACATCTTGCTGCAAAATAATGTCATGTACTATTCCCTTTTTGGGTGGCAGACCTTTAGGTTCTTGAAATAAGACATCATACTCTGAAACAATCTTTTCTATATCAGTTTGTTCATCAACATTACAACCTTCAACTATTTTGGTCTTATCAGGTGTCTTTTCCTTTACAACCATCAGTAAGAACTGTTTGCATGAATTTATCATTCTTTTCATCTACTCCTGTCTGAGTCTTTGTTTTGTACCCTACAATACACATCATTTTGTCTAATCCAATTGTCCAACTTTTCAGCATTTAGCTCTCCATCATATATAGGCAAATCAAATTTGACATCCAATTTAATCAAGGATTCCTTCTTGTTATGCACAAGGCTACTAGGAGGTGTAGGAAAGCTTTCTTCTTTTCCCTTTTCTTTAGAGTGGTCAAGAGAATGAGATTCATATTCTTCTTTATCTTGTTTAGGGCCTGATGAATCTTCATCCTTATGCTTTCTAAAGTGCCTATACATTTCTTCTACCATAGACTTCATAGCTAGAAAAATTTCTATGAACTGGGGGTCTGGCCCTATAGAACCTTCTTTGGACATTGTCTTTCGAGAATAGACTCTCCCAATTTCAGGATTAGTTTCCGCCAACTCTCCTTCTCCTAATTTGAGCTTTGATCTAGTGATCATTCACAGCTAAACCAACACAAGCTTGTCTAACCTTATAGCCTAGTGCTCTGATACCACTTGATCTGATTCTCACCCTGTGAGTGAACTCAGTTGAAGATTTAATAAACAAAGGTATTACAGACTCATTTGCTGGTGTGCGTTCTGTGTCATTGAAACAATCAATCGATAAGATTGCCAACACACATAAATTTTGAATGGAAAGACAACAGAGAAATACAGTAAGCAATACTAGACACAAACAGTTTTTAATAAGGAGTTCACCCTAGTCTCCAGGGCTACGTCTCCGGTCCAGCTTCAGTGGTTGCCTTGTTTTATTGTGTCTTTAAGCAGAGAATTAAAAATGCAGGGACTCAATATGAGTTCTCCTGAAGCAGATTTGCTTGGCAGGGTGGTTCTTGGATTCCCCAAGCCACTTGGAGTACAAAAACTCTTATTCTTTCTACCTGCTCTACGACTTTCGGTCTACAGTGGAAAGAGCCAATTGTGATGCTCAATCCGGATAGATTCCTCTATGGGAAGGCTTGATTCTTCAAGCTTTTTGGTGCTCGGTGCTGCCCGTGGTCAGCTCGGCCCTCTGTCTCCTCTCTTGGTCAATTGCACTCGGAGCTCAATCCTCCTCTCAGCTCCTGTTCACTGTCTCTGCTCATGGCTTTAGCCATTCGACCTCTGTGTCTATTTGTTTTGCCTCCTTCCCGCGAGGATTCGCCTGTCACCTGTGTGCTTTGAATTCCCTGTTTCGGTGTCAGCATCATGCTGAGGAAGTAGCCACGTGTCTCCATCAAAACTGTGCCAGCCCGCTTGTCATTTCGTTGTTTTCTCCACCGTGGCAGTCAACAGATTCCAAATCCTCTTAAATCGCGGCTTAATCCCCTGTCAATTCCGCTTTGTCTATCGGGTGCAATCTCAGCTATTTGATCTAGGCTCCTCTAGATCCAACGTCATTCACACGTCAAGCGCGGTTGACTTGCTCGACCGATAATGCGCGATCACGGCGGTTTTTCTCTCTCCTTCGCTACCACGCGTTGATTGTTGATTGTGATCGCTCCGCTTTCTCCAAAACCGCTTACCGTTTAAGGGTGTCCTGATCAAACCGCCGGTTTCTAGGCAGTGGGTCCCACCATCATACGTTGGCGCTTTTTACCTTTCTCTGCCCGCGGTCCCCTGGCTCCCAACGTGACCAAGCGCTTAAGCTCTACCATTTCGGCCCTATTTGCCCAGCACATTGAAAACCAACTCCTTTTCACGATCCGGGGCTCGCAGGGGCTATTTTGACCTCCTGCGCAGTCTCCATGGGCCTTGGTCAGCGCACTTTGACCGAGGTCCTCGTCGTTCCACGCCAGCTGCCATGGCCACTAGTTCAGGGTGTTTTCGACTGTGGTTTGGATTCTTCATGGATTTGTTCGACCTGTTTTAGTCACGGTTCTATGACAGTCATCTATGGATCCGATTCGGATCACTGTTGCTCTCAATGCAATTCCTTAATAGGTCCACAAGTTGCTCCTCAATGCAGCTCCTTAAATTTAATCCTTCCTCAATCATCTCTTCAATGCTTCCGCCCTCCATCTCGATCATCACCAATTTCTCAGCGACACAGGAAACTCGTCCATTTTTTGGACATTGCTCCTTTTGCTTATGGCCTTCATGGAACATAACATTTGATCCAAAGCTACTATTGTCTTTGCAACACTGCCTTTTTAGTCTCATTGATTTCAATGAATTGTTGAACAGATACAAGGAGATCTACATGAAATAGATCACACCACTGCTCAGATATATTACACGCAATTCGTCTCTCAGGTGGACTCTCTAGCCTTCATCAATGCCACACACAGGTCGACTCTACACATAGATTGGAAACCAACAAATTTGACGCAACTAACAACACCCATTCCATTGGATCCACACATAGATCGACGACTATTCAACGAGAATTTTCATTATGGGACTTTTGAGGTCTAAAATGGGTCTCCTAAGGAAATTATAAAATAATAGTGGAAATAATAAAATAATATTAGATTACATGATCAAATTTTATAGGGGAAAAAAACTATATTTTCAATGTATTTTCAACTTATCTCCCTATGGGTTTACTCAAATTTCGAATGGAAACACTCGTTGGATGCATAATTTTATTCCTGTGGATTCAAGATTCAAGCATCCTATGGATTGAAAGTTGTTTCTGATGAAGATCTATAGATCTGCGTCAACCAATGGATGAGAGTTACGCCAGGTGACATCTGTTGTGATTGATATAGTTAATTCTCGGGATCAATATCAGTTCATTGGATGATCTAGATAGACCTGGCCTTACATAAAAAGCCTCGTAACAAAATTGCAATGCATCATACATGACTGTAAGCCTATTGGAATTCAATATGGGAAACGCTGTGGCGAGTTATGAAGCTTGCAGATCACTGTAGAGTGTAGCTAAAGCATGAAAATATCTTCATGGTGTTTTTGAGGGAATTGACTTTAGTTTCATATCGAAGATTGTGGATGAGACTCATCTAGAAATCTATGATCATGTGATTCGAAGCACTCATATTGTTTCATCGTAGTCACATGATGCTTGCAGAAATTTCAAGCTCTTTCACTGCCTTTGTCAACGTGCAACTTGCTATGGTCAATGAACTATTGATGGCTAGACAACGATGGGAATCATTTGCAGCAAAACATCGAAGGATGAGGATGCAGGTGGATAATTGTAGTTAAATTGTAGAACAGACGCTAAGGGATCTTCGCCATGTTTGATGATCATGTCAGAAATTGATAATAGCATGGTAAATCGCCATCGTTGCTTTGGTTCGATGCATTATGGGAAGTAAGATATAGGCACAATTCCCCTTGGTTTTCTTAAACATTGTATGGAGAGTTGAGATTTGGAGAATTGCAGAGGTGTATTGGAAATCATGTAGGGATTGTTTATAAGGGAAACCTAGGGTATGTGTTAGATTAGGTGTGATGTAGTAGTTGAATTATTAATATTGTAATTTGTTTGTAATACTGATGATGATGAACTTGCAAAATTAGATAAAAAGGCCATGTTGTAATAACTAGCTCTAGATACATTCTGTATCTAGACGACTCTGCTATATAACTAGCAAATATAGTGGTTGGCACCCATGTATCTCAGTAGATGGGAGCTCGTCCATAGAATGACTAGTAGTTCTGTTTTTATTGAAGCAACTACTGTAAGAAATTGAGTGGTGTAAACTCAATATGGATGGTTGTCCAGATAGTTAGGCAAGTGGGGATCTAGGGAAGGATCCCTCATTTGTTGAGGACGTGGGAGTGGTCTTCTCTTGAGGTTATGCGACAGCTTAGAATGTTGTTCAGTAATTGACTTTGGCAGATCTATGATTCGGGAGTTCGAGAGTGGAACTTGGGAATATAGCTTGCCAATTACACCTTTACGAGGGTTGTGAAACAACTTGATGGAGTTCGCTCTATATGATTTCGAAGATGTTTAAAGAAAGCTAATCACCCCATCACAAGACAAGTAAGAATTATATTTTCCAAGTTATATATATATAGATGTATGTATAGCCCAAAAAAAATTCCAAATTCACAATTATAATGCATTAGATTATAATTATGCTAATCACATTGAATTCTACTAGCAGAACTTTATGATGGAAGTGTGGCAGTCAAGTCTGAATCGAGGGCAGGCTGCAGAACTCGATAAGGAATAGTCGACCACATGCATCTAGAGGAAGGGAAATTGTCCATCAGCATAGGGAATTATGTGTAGGTGATGGCAGTGGAATAATTTTTTAACCATTTCAACAATTATAGTCACTATGCAATTTACATTTGGGCTGACAAGTCTTGGCACGAATAATCATGTGGATTTTTTTCCATAACAATGCATAGGTTCCACTGAGTAGACATTGTCCTATGCATCATTTTTTTTCTTTCTAAATATCAGTTTCTTTTCCATTTTTGTGACACGCTACAAGATTGGAGTTGTTGGTTGCCACGTTGATTATGTTTTCTCTTTTGTGCTCACCATTTTGTTTTCACTGACCTTCACAATGATGAGTGGCATCCATTACCAAGTAGAGTCCAAAATGTATCATGGCATGTCTTTAAACCATGGCATATTTTATTCTGTAATAGATATACAACACTGAATTCAAATAATGAGAAGGGTCACACCTGTAAGGATTGCATTGCTTCTCAAATTTCCAAGAAATGTCTTTATTGCATTGGAATTTTTTCCACTAGTTTTAATGGCTTGAATGTTGACTAAAAGCAAAAGTACCGGAAAATTTGTCTGAGAACATTATTTTTACTGAAAAACAAATGCAACCATCAACCATGAGTATTTGTAAAAATAGTTTAAATAAAACATAAAAAGATTATGAATAAGCAAATTTTGCAAGCAAATGTATGCTTCCTAACATCAACTATGCTACATTCTTCACATATAATCCCATATTCTCATAGATTCAATTATGAAACCCCACTCACAATGGTCATCAATAATATTTTGCATTGGCTATCTTCATTTTCATTCAAAGAGTATGATATTCTGTAGTGTAAATGTGTGGCAAAGGCGAAGAATGCATCCACTGACAATTGACATAATCTATGAGGGAGAGTCCCACAAATTTAGGAGTTAAAATATAACTTTTCATGGATTGAAATATAATGTTGTTAGTCTTTCAGCTTAATTTTATGTCCCTCATTAGAAATTTAATTATCTTTTTAACATTCATGACTTGCACTACAGATATATGATTGAAAGTAGCATTAAAGCAGAAACCTTAACACAGAAAATCGCTAACATGAAGTCAACGTAATGGAAACCAAGATATTACAAAAAAATCTGTGAATAACTGTGGAATAACTCTCTAACTCTTCAAACTTTCAAATACTAAAATATTAAGGACTTTCACGAATTTCTTCATAAAGACGTCTTTTCAGGTTTTCATGCACGCAGTTTGCAGCTTTTTGAAAATCACTGAGTATAGTTTTGAATTCAACGTAATGGAAACCAAGATATTACAAAAAAAATTTGTGAATAACTGTGGAATATCTCTCTAACTCTTCAAACTTTCAAATACTAAAATATTAAGGGCTTTCACGAATTTCTTCATAAAGACGTCTTTTCAGGTTTTCATGCACGCAGTTTGCAGCTTTTTGAAAATCACTGAGTATAGTTTTGAATATGATCTTTAGTAATGGGAGACTACAATTTTGTAAGTAGTGATGCATGTCATGGCTAAATTTTCAAGTCACAATGTTGACAGAATCCTATGAAGCTATCAAGCGAATTTGAAATATGTGACATTGTAATTTAATGTAAAGCTATAGCTAATAAAAACTTTGTTAGTAAAGTGGTGAGAGTTTTCTCTATATGTATATTATTAGTCTTTGTTTTTGTTTAAGACTATAGCTTTTGCTTTGTGGTCAAAATTCTTTGACCATGTATTAATTCGTGGAATTTTGGTTAGACCGTGTATTCTCATGAACATGGTTAGACTGATACCTTAACCCAAAAGTACTTTGACTCTTCCCCACTTGTCCTTCCTCTTATTTATGCCTCAACCTCCGGTTAGTGGACCTACACTCCGGTGGTGTGTACGGTAGTTTGAGATGGAAGTTTATATGGTTCATAATTTATTTCACGAATTGTCGGCCCAGAAACTTGGGTGTCCCATATGGAGTGGCGATCTCCGTATAAATATATCAAAATGGTTCTTCTCTTCTTCCTCACCATGTGACACTATTTCTTTTGTTTTATGGGAAGCGACCAACACAAATAGGCGCAGTCGACACAATCCGGTTACATTACATGACATTCTGTGCTTTCGGCGAGACTTCTCTGTAACGTTGGCAGATGTCGCTTGATAGAAGGTGGCGGCTAAGAAAGGCGGGCAGTTACCACTTGGAAAAAGATGATGATGTCAACAGATACAGGTACTATAGAATTCAATGAAGGATGGGATATTATTCAGAATGGCATCCTAAAGTTGATAAATATTCTCAAAACAGATTTAAAAGGCGAGTTTCCTGTAACGGAGTACATTAACATTTATACAACTGTGTACAAAATGTGCACCCAAAGGCCTCCTTATCTGTACTCACAACAACTCTATGACAAGTACAGGATTTCATTGGAAGAATACGTTGCTGCCACAGTATTGCCAGCTTTAGGGGAAGTGCATGATCTGTTCCTGTTGAAAGAAGTTGAGAAATGTTGGGAAAATTATCACAAGGTGCTGGTTAGACTCATCTCAAATATGTTCTCTTATTTGGATCTTTACTTCGTGGGGCAAAACTCCCTGGTTTCGCTAGTAAAAGTTGGAGTGATGTGTTTCCGTGACGTGGTGTATCACGGTATCAAGATTAATGTGAAGAATGTGGTGATTGACTTGATTAATCGAGAGCGCGAGGGAGAACAAATTGATCGCGCTTTGTTGAGAAACATTGTGAATTTTTTTGTGGAAATGGGAGTGGATCGCATGGATTTGTACCAAAAAGACTTTGAAGCTCCCATGTTGGAAGCTACTGGAGCTTACTACTCTAGGAAGGGTTCATTATGGATATTAGAGGAGGATTCGTGTCCTGACTATATGATAAAGGCCGAAGAATGTTTGAGACGTGAGAAAGAAAGAGTTGCTCACTATTTGCATTCCAGCAGCGAGCAGAAGTTATTAGAGAAAGTAGAAAGTGAAATCCTCTCCCGCTATTATATTCAACTTTTGGAAAATGAATATTCGGGGTGTCATGTTTTGCTTACAAACGACAAGAAAGACGATCTTTCCAGAATGTACAGGCTGTTCTGTAGAATACCTCAAAGCTTGGAACCTTTTGCAAATATTTTTAAACAGCATGTAATCAGCGAAGGAATAAAATTATTTAAATGGGTGGAAGATGTTGTCAAGAATAATATAGATGACATTCCAGCACATGAGTTTGTGGAGAAGATTATTGAAGTGCATGATAAGTGTAGTGGTTACGTTGTGGATGCATTTCAAAGAAGCAGTATTTTTTATAAAGCCTTGAGGGACGCATTTGAAGTAATATGTGATAAAAAAGTCGAAGAAAGCACATGTGCAGAGTTTCTGGCTACATTTTGTGACAACGTGCTTAAAAAGAGCGGTTTAAGTGATGATCATATTGAGGGTAATCTTGAAAAGGCTGCGAATCTCCTGCAGTATGTTAGTGATAGAGATTTGTTTTGTGAATTTTACAGGAAAAAACTAGCTTCCAGATTACTACACCATAAAAGCGCAAATGAGAGCCATGAACGAGCCATGTTGTCAAAGATAAAGCATCAATGTGGTCTCCAGCTAACGTCAAAGATGCAGGGCATGGTTAATGATTTTACACTGGCAAGGGAGACTCAACTTGACTTCAACACATATCTTCATGATTATTCAAATGTGCATCCTGGAATAGAGTTGACTGTTACAGTATTAAATAATGGGTTCTGGCCAACCTACAAGTTATTCAACCTCAATCCACCAGCGGAAATTCTTAAATGTATTAGGGCGTATGAAGGCTTTTATTCTACAAAATATCAGCATCGTAAACTTACATGGATGTATTGTTTGGGAAATTGTAAAATTATAGGAAACTTTGATACTAAGCCAATAGAAATTGCAGTATCAACCAACCAGGCAGTCATGCTTTTATTGTTCAATGATTTTGAAAGATTGAGCTGTGAAGAAATCAGTTCACAATTAAATTTGCGAGAGGAGGATGTTATTAGACTGCTTCATTCATTTGTATGTGGAAAGTACAAGATTATTTTGAAGGAGCCGGTGACTCAAACAATAACAAAAACTGATAGTTTTGAATTCAATGCTAGCTTCACCTGCAAATCTGCCAGGATTAAGATTTCACTTCCACAAATGGATGAGAAGAAGAGAGTCAGCGAGGTTGTAGATGCCGATAGATGCCATGCCATCGATGCTGCAATAGTTCGGACAATGAAGGCTAGAAAAGTCTTGAGCAGTCAGGAATTATTCGTTGAATGCGTTGAGCAACTGCAAGCCACGTTCAAACCAAAAGTTAACTTAATGCAGAAGCAGATTGAAGATCTGATTTCAAGGGAGTTCATAGAACGAGACAAAGAAAATTCTAATATCATTCGATATGTAGCATAAAACAAATTTCTCAATATACATGGTATCATTTTCGGATATTGTTTTAGGCCTACATTTTCAATCATTCATTTGCGTTTGCAGGATACGAAACTTTTCAATTAACTTTGAACCTATTGTTCTGTAGAATTTGATTTTATCTAAATTATTATTCCTGCCGTTGTAGAATTAGATTTTATGTAGCCGTGATATAACGAGTTTGGTATATGCACTGACTATTATTTTCTAGATTATTTTATATCTAATTTTTTATGGTGTTATTGGTTGCCTAGGCTCTCATCTTCTTGAGTCATCATTGTAAGCTTAAGTTAAATAATGGATTCTCCCGTCTCTTTTGCCAAAAATTGAACCAATTTTATTTGAAACAAATCGTTTGACTTTACCTTGATATGTGGACTTGGTTGAAAGGCCATAGTTTTTAATTATTTACTGCTAGACATGTCTCGTGTGCCAAAATTTGAACCAATTTTATTTGAAACAAACTGTTTTACTTTACCTCGATATGTGGACTTGGTTAAAAAGCTATGGTTTTTAATTATTTATTGCACGACATATAGAATTAGATTTTATGTAAATTAGATTGTTTTGTAGAATTAGATTTTATGTAAATTATTATTCATGCGGTTGCACAAGCCACATGACCTTGCTTGCTACATTTTCAGCACTCCCTTTTATCTGTTCTTGTAGTTGCTCCCTTGTAGTTGCTCCCTATGAATTAGAATACTTCTTGGCTTCTTACTATGGAATCTGATTTGAAGACTTTTTTCTTCCAACCATGTTCTTATGATCTGAATTTATCACCTCACTCATAAGTGCCATGTACCTCGTGTATCTTTGTGGCTTCTTACTTTGGCTAATTGTGGTATTGGGAGGTCCAACTCTCTCGTGATCATCTGTAAACAATTTGTCTACTCACATGGCTCGAACTCTCCCTATATTGGGAGTCTCTGATTGAGTGGCTGCCTCCACTTACCTTAGTCTCTTCTCCTCATCATCCTACTTACTGACCCACTTGCGAACTAACCAAGGCTCAAACTATGATATTGGTTGAGGGTCCTTCTTGGAAGCTCTAACATGTTCTTCTTCTAAGAACTCCCTCATAGCCTTGCTTTCCTCAACCCTATGGTCTTTACTCTTCGCACTTCCTTCCTTGATGCTCAAGGCTATAAATTATTTTTCCTCCACAATAAGGAAAATACACTCTAGTGAGGGTTTTGAGGAATCCCATATGAAAATAGCCCAAAAATATATTTATAGCGGAAGTCACTAGTGGAGTTGGGTGGGTCACTGCTAGGAGGTTCAACCCTAAGCTTACTTCTCATAATTCATAGAGAACCTCATGGATTTTCTCTTCCGTTTAGTCACTACAAGAGCATCTCTTTTTTGATAATGGCGAAAAACACTCGAAACACCCTTATGGCTACCTGTCACAAAACAAACTATAACAAAAAACCATTGTACCTTTTTCTGGTTTGTTGATGTGCACGTACATCTCTCCCCATGGAATGATCTATATGATTCTCGGGTTCTATTGGGGAGTGGAAAGCGTCCTAGTCGCCGAAACAACGGATCTGCAATTTAGTATCCTGAATTTCCCTGTGCTTATGACCTATCTAATTGGGATAAAGAATCTGATATACACTTACAACAATATCGAAATTATGTTGCTAAAAGAGTTCCGTCCACATATCGTGGGCCAAGTGCAATTCGTGATAGTGAAAGGTTAGGGGAAGGTTTTCTCCATGTTCCCCGATCCTGATGTCTATAGCAACATGGATATTCGCAAATGGGGCATGTCTCTTGAGGAGTACGAAGCCCGTTGGTATGCGACAACCAAAAAAGTCAGATTTCACTTAGCGAAAATGATCGTTACCAAAGCTTCGAAAAGGAAAGAAAAAAATTCACCTTTAATAGGGGCTCATGAACCCCCAAGTTACGTAGGATTCACAAGTTACGTAGGATTCATCGAAGCCCCTAAGGCTAGGCAAAATATGGAGGCATCTAGTATGCTGGAAGAGAACACGATTATTTATCTAGGAGATGGCAAGTTATCCGAGCCGAACCTGAGCCAAATGAGTAGGATTCGTCAATATGTTAAGGCATTAGGAGCGCGTTCTCCCTATTCCACGAAAGAGATCGGGCCGGAAAGGTTCGATGTGCTAAAGTGGCTCGGATACAACCTCCAACTTACGTGCACCCTTCAGGATGAACAAATCCTCTTATTAGGCCAGGTTAAAGGTGAAATCCTTGGATTCATACGACTCGAAAAGGTGCTAAATGTTTGCTTCGTTCCTCCCTACCTAAACAACTGGGAGGGGGTTGATAATTCGAGGGAGGTGACAATTGTTGACAGAATAGGTGACTCCGCATACTCAAACCGGGCAGAGGAGGAGAGCTCGTGCAGGACCAACTTGATCCGCCTCTTGGATGGACAACTTGGGCTTTATGAATGGGGAGCGAGAGGAGAACACACGTTCTGAAATGAGATCAACACACCTGTCATATTGGTGCTGACTCTAGCCAAAATACTTGCCACCCTACTGTCAGAAGAGTTCTACTCCTGACTACATGTGGTGGAGTCGAAATCCCCTCCTTTTTTCAATGTTATGCCTGTGGGTAGAATGGCCAACACACTACTAGACGCTGCAGAAAGTTGCGAGTTGAGATCTAGGCCTATTGACATTGACACTGAGTTCCCCACTTTCCATCGTATTTCAAACTGCATGAGAAGGGAGCCGAGTGGTTGATAATGAATTGATAATGAAAATGAAATGGTAATGATTTGGAAGGCTATCCTTCCTGCAATGGTAATGAATTGGAAGGGTAGCCTTCCCACAGATGTAGAGGGCAACCTTGAACTGCATTACCAAAGGGGATGATTGTAAAATTCATTTTTACCATTTCGGTGTCATAGTCACATAAAACACCAGCTTTCCCTTTTTACGAAAGCCCCGATGCGTAAACAATAGGGTGTACTATGGAAAGGTTTTTAATTTAAAAAACATTGGTGTGTTACTCATATAATAAGCATCAGTGTGATTAATATAATAGTACATCTCGGTGCTTAATAGACAATGCTGCACTGTTCGAGGGTTATTTTTTTAAATAAAAAGTAACAATGCACTAAGTAACTCTAGAGCACTAGTGCATATGCTACTCAATAGCACCAGAATAGTGTTAAATAAAAAAAATGTGAGTCATAAGATTATTTTTCAGAATTTTGGTGCTATACTCCTATGAAGCCCCAAAGTCAATACCCCCTTTTGTCCCCCTTTAGGGTAAAAACACTAAAAAGCATGAAAATTTTGCTTTAGCGGATCTGAAAAATTATATATTTTCATTCCCGAACCCTTTCGGGTCCGGGTCTTATCGCATCGGCGTCGCTCCAAGGTTCCCTTTGTATTTCGTTAAATAACGAAAAACTACGAAAATGTATTGGAAATGGCCTTTCTGCAGACCTCAAATATTATGAAATATCATGTATATAACCATTGGGTCTGGTTAATCGCATCACACATATGCCTGTATAACGGCCTCGCTCTATAATATTTCATTGCGCTCCGCCGATGCGATTGATTATAATCGCATATCGCTCATGCCCTGGGCCCATGGTTAACGCTCTTTGTTAATCTCCGATAGTGATCTTGCGATGCGATGTGGGCCATCGATCTACATGCTTGATCGACATTCCACATTGCATCGTTGATCACCATCGCAAGTTCCACTCGGTCCACCCTTAATCCATAGGATGCCCCCGACGATGGCTGCTGCGCGTTTCAATGTTCAAGCCTGCGATACATGATTTTTCACTGTTTTTATTGCTTTAGCCTCCCGATAGTGCTTTTCCATCATCCCAAGGGTTCTTCTCCTGTTCTGGTTTTGATCTTTGGATGATCCGTAACAAAATTTTGAAGACTTCGGGAGTGTTTTGGATTCATTTTTGGGCTATTTTTCGATAAGGCTAACACTGGCTCCTTGTGGGGATGAAATCCTCCCTGTGAGGTTTCAAGGCTAGCAAAAACATCTCCTTCCAGACTGTGCAGAATAAAGGTATTGTTCTATTGAATTTGAGCGATGACAAATGGACCTTTCCATAAGGAGTCAAACTTACGATGATTACCTTTCTTTTCCTTAAATGCATCCCATTTGAGAACCCAGTCACCAACTTGGAAATTGTCCACTTTTGCCTTTCTGTCAAAGGTTTCTTTGATTTTCTTCTGATGAGCTTTTGACTTCTCAACTAGCTGCTCTCTGATATGTTGTAGTTCAACCAAGTTATTCATTCTCCTTACCATGTCATTCTCTTCATCTTGTTATTTTTGCAATAATTTACCATAGGGAGAATCAGCTGGATAGGGAAAACAAAATCAATGCCATAAACCAACTTAAATGTAGAATTTCCTATGGAATTTTTGATGGTAACTCTGTTAGCCCACAGTGCAAACTTCAACTTGGAATCCCAACTCTTTTTTTTTATCCTCTAACAGTTTTTTGATTACCCTTACCAGACTCTTGTTAGATGATTCTGCCAGGCCATTTCCTTGAGGATAATATGAGGTAGAATGCACCAATTAAATGCCCATGGATTCAATCATGTTCACCAATTCTTTTGCCTTGAAAGTTGTTGCATTATCAGTGACTAGTTTGGTTGGGAAACCAAATCTAGTGAAAATATTCTCATTCAAAAACTTTATGACAACTTGATGATTGGAATTCTTAGTGGTTATAGCCTCAATCCACTTGCTGAAATAATCAGTGGCTACCAAGATCAATTTGTGTTGGCCATTGGAATGTGGGTTGATCTCACCTATAAAGTCCAAGCCCCATTGCTGGAAGGGACCATTGACATGTATTAGCTTCAAGGGAAGAGATTTTAGCTTTTGTCTTCCTGCAAATCTCTGACATTTAATTGTCACAAGATTTCAAATAAGAAAACACATAAGAGAACAGAGTAGGCCAATAATACCCAGCCCTCAGGATTTTGTGGGCTGTGGTTTTCCAATAATGATGCCCTCCACAGATGCTATAATGGAACTGGTGCATGACTTCCATAGATTTTCCTTTATCTAGACATTGCAAGAGGATTTTGGATGGGTCTTTCCAATACAACAGACTTTTATTAATGCAGAATTCGGTTGATCTGAGTTTAATGGCCCAAGCTTGACTTGAGCTAAGCCCTGGAGGGACTTCTAGCTTCTACAAAAAATGAACTATGCTAGAATACCATTCATGTGTGGCCAGATTTTCAACCAAAGACAGATTCTGCTTTTGCTCTTCTGCTGCTTCCTCTGTCTGCTTATCATCTGAATTTGGACCCATGCAATTTATGTCTTACAAACTATAATTTTCCTCAGCCATAAGTTTAGCCAAGCCCTGGCCTTTGACAAGCATAGTAGGCTTCACCTCTATGTTAAACTCTATGAATTTGGCAATCCATTTAGCTCTCTTTCCATTAATATCTAGTTGAGTTAAGACATCTTTTAGTGAGGCTGAAGGTACATATGCAACCACTTTGGAATGCAGAATATAAATTCTGAATTCCTTTAAAGATTTTATGAGAGCATAAGCTTGTTTTTCAATAAGGTCATATCTTAAATCAACTCCCTTAGACTTTTGTTGAAGAAGGCCACAGGGTGCTCTATGCCTTCATCATTTTTCTGCAACGGAATTCCAGCTAGTGTATCATAAGAGGCAAAAGAGAAGATACAAAACTCCTTAGTGTAATCTGGGCTGATTAGAGTGGGAGTTTCCATGATAGCTTGTTTGATGGCTTCAAAAGAGCTTCTTGCAGCATCTGTCCATTTTATTTTTGATTCTTTCTTCGGCATGGAAGTGATGTGCTTCACTAGCTCTACAAAGTTTGGAATGAATCTCCTTACAAAGTTAATCTTACCTAGGAAGGATTGAATGTCCCTTTTTGACCTTGGGATGGACAATGTCTGAATTTCTTGAACTCTTGCTAGATCAATCTTCACACCTTCAGTAGACACAATATGTCCCAGAAGTTTGCCTTCTTCTAGAGAAAATTGTGACTTATTTGGGTTCATCGAAATTCCAAACTGTCTGCACTTTAGAAATACCTTCTTCAAATTCTGCAAATGGTCCTTGTGACTGCTGGAGAAGACTGTATGTCATCAAGGTAAATAAGGACAAACTTGTCATTTTCTCCCACAAAGGCTATGTCCATGGCCCTCTGAAAAGTAGCCCCAGCATCTTGGAGTACATGAAAGTGCCCCAAGGAGTAGTGAACGCGGTATTTTCCTGATCTTCTGGATGTACAACAATCTGATTGTAACCTAAAAATCCATCTAAGAAAGACATGACTCTAGCCCTTGAAACTTTTTGCAGCAAGTTTTCCATCTTAGGCAGGGAGTAGTTATCTTTTTTAGAGCATTTGTTCAGATTTATAAAGTCAACACAAAGCCTGATTTCTCTATTTTTCTTTCTTACTACCACAAGGTTAGCTATCCACTTTGAATACCTTAAGGGAACTATGATTTTGGCATCCAACGGCTTCTTGATTTTTTTCTCAATCAAAGGAAATAAGGGAGGGCTGATAGGTCTTAATTTCTACTTAAAAGGGATGGTGTTCTTTTCCAGTGGAATCTTATGTTGAATGATGTTTGTGTCATAGGTTTTAAGATCACTGTATTCCCAGGAAAAAATATCAGCGAATTGCTTCATGAGGGTGCAATACTCGAAATTCCGGGCAAAAGACAAATGAGTGGATAGATTTATGTATTTCGGATGGGTCGGGCTCCCTATATTATGTTTACGAACAACAAACTCATTTTCTTTTTTGGCAGGCTTATAAGGCACATCGTTATGATCAAACAACTTCTCTAGAGGCAACAATCCTTTGGGTATATGGTTACTAGGCAGCTGTACAATGCTTCCTCAGCCAATCTCATCCTTTAGCTTGGACTAGCTGCATTCTTCAATGGTTTCATTTTCTTGGTCGATGTGTGTTTCAGAAAATTCCCCAACGACTTGTAAAAACCTATTAATTTCATCATCGTCTTCAAAAACTTTCCAGTATTTAACATTGTCAGGCAGAGATGATCTATATTTCACCTGAACTTCATACGTCAATTTAGGAGGCAAAGGAGGAATAAACATGCTAGCAGACACAACAAGGGAATCAGAATGTTGGTTCTTCATTCTCGAGATATACAAAATGATGAAATTATTAAAAGAATCCTTGAGCTTCCATACCTCATCTCTGTATGCTTTTAGGCTTGGATGCTTTGCTTGGAAAGTTGTATTGACCTGCTGAATGATGAGGTCTGCGTCTCCAAACACTTTCAGGCCTTTGATGCCCATTTCTTTAGCAGTGCTTAAGCCCAATATCAAAGTTTCGTACTCTATTATGTTATTTGTGACCTGAAAAGTTAATTTGAAAGATAAATGAATGTATTCCTATGTGGGGGACACAAGGACTACACCTTCCCCTGCAGCTTCCTTAGAGAAAGCTCCATCAAAGAACATGTCCCAAATTTGTTGACCTTCTTCCTTTGTGATCTGGAAAACTTGTTTCTTAAGCTGCATGGAGGCCAACTAGGATTATTGAATATGAAGAATACAGGCTCCAAAATCAGTGTCGACAGCATTTATGGGATGATTTGTGGGATTCTTCTCATCACTAATGATATAAGCCAATTGAGCCTCTCTGTACAATCTCTTATTTTCACCTCCAAAAACTGGGACAGTAGCATAGGACAAATCATTTTGAAATGTTCCACCTAATCTCTTTATCCAGCCCCTGGAAAGCACCATGCCAAACTTGGGGGGTACATCTACTACCAAAATATCCATCATCATGCTTTTCATGGGTATCTGAGACAAGGTGATGGCTAGATCCTTGATTAATACGAAACATTTCACTTTTCTAGAGTCAAAAGAAAATAGGTCATGATAAGGCTTGGTAATGTCAAGACCCAACTCATCCATGATAGCCTTTGGCATTAGATTATGGCTGGCTCCAATGTCCAGAAGGCAGTTGTGAAGGATTTTATCATGAATAGTCAGAGAGACATAGAATGATGGGGAGCTATCCTCGCAATTTTCAATCATTGGGCTAAGAATAACAACTAGTTTGTCATCTTGTAGATTTACATAGTCGGTGGAGGCTTGGATGGAATTAGGCTCAAGTGCCTCAAGGATGGATCTTTTGAAGGACTCATTCTTCACTAGTTTGATTAGAGGTATAGGTATTCTTAGCTTCTGAATTTCTAACTGCAAACTGAAAGGAGAAGAATACTTGTTAGGGCCTCTTACCTCATGAGCTAGAGCTTTGAGGATGATGGAATCAACTGTCAGTTGCCTCTGCTTATTAGCTTGTTGTACTACAAGCACAACAACTCTTTGAATAGGAGTTTCCTTGGAATTATTCATCTTCGACCTCAAACTATATCTGTGCTAATTCTTCAATTTGCAGAACAGCTTCACCATCCCATTCTTGGTTAATTTGGTCATTGAACAATGACTTTTCATAGGAAACTGAGGTCGAAAAGGAGGCTCTTCCTTTGTCTTCAAGACAATGGATCTCATCATCTACTTGAAACTGCTCTTCCTCCATGACTATGTTCTGAAAAGGGGTCTTTACCCTTTGGTCTTCATTGGCATCTTTGCTTCTTTGCAGAATCTGTAACTTCTCATTTGCTCTTCTATATGGATTTTGATTTCTGGGAGCAAAGGTATTAGGAACTCTTCCTTTCCCAGAGTGTTGCTCAACTTTTAATTTGGAGATTTTAGAGGCTAATGACTCTATCATCTTAGTCATTTTATCGATCTTGGGATCTGAAGATGATGAAGGCTCGCCCCTCTATCTCCTTCTATCAACATTACCTTTGAGCTTTTCTGCAGCCATGATGTTTGATTCTACTTCCAAGGCTGCATCCTGCATATCAACCAAAGTAGCACATCGCCTCTCCCTAAACAGTAGGTAGAAGTCTGAATCAAAAGCACTGGCATAGGTGAGTTTAGCAGAGGTAGTGATGGGTTTTACTTCAGCTGGTATCTTGTTGTACATGTGGTTAAACCTCTTATTCAAATCAAATAGCAACTCACCATTTTCCCTCTTTAAGTTCCCAAACTCAGTGTGGTAGTAGAGGAGATCCTTCTTATCCCCCCAATGCTTTAGGAATGCATCATCTAAAGCCTTAATATCTGCTATAGATCTCAGGGTCAGTTCTCTGAACCAATTTCTAGCCTCTCCATCTAGGCTTTGGACAAAGACTCTCATCCACACATCATCTTCACTAATGTCCAGGTTATCAGCATAGCTATAGAATGACTCAAGATGTTCCTCAGTTGTAACACCTTTAGTCCCAGTGAACTTGGGCCTATATTTTTGATATTCTCCAGTAGGCATGGAATTCAAAGGAGTGGACAGTACTAGAGGCCCATACCTAGCAGCTATGATTCTTTCCATTTTGGTGGGTGCTTGTGGACCTTTCATAGCTGTGGTGGTTATAAGAGTACTGACAGTCTAAATGATAGAGGGCTGAGGAGTGACTCACAAGACTAAAGGAGTATGATGGATAGGAGGTGAGGTTTCCTTTAGGCTTACAACAAAAGGAGAACCCAAAGAATAAGGAGCTTTATGAATCTCTGAGAGTTTTTCTTCACTGCTAGTATTAGATGCTATAATCTCAACATGTATTTGTTCTATTGCGGGATTTTCTTGAAGAGATATAGAAGATTGTTTAGATTTACCTGAACCTAATGCTCCTTTCTGCAATACCTTTCTTTCTTTGATGATTTTTTCAGGGTCAGGTACTGGGTCAGCTTGTGGCTTCTGAGGATTTCTCCGAGTATGCCTCACAAACTGAGCCAAAACTATGAAGTGGAGTCGCCAAGAGGTTCATCCTTCAGTAGAGTCACCAGATAGATGATTACAACCAAAAAAGTGCCCAGAATTTGTCTATCAACAAAGTTGGATCTGTGTCGTCTCCCAGGGAAGCTGAGCTTTAGTTTCCTCTCCCCGGAAACGGTGCCAATTATGTTATCACTACAGTACTCTCCTAGGTTGTAGCTCGGAGATGCATGGTAACATATAATCTTCAATATTGTTCTCGGAACTATTGGAATGGATGATGGTTTGGATCAAGTTAGATAACCATTTCAGCTCTATTCTCACTCAAGACATGTATGAACACCCTCAACAATACAAGGCTTTATACCACTAATGCTCAATAGTTTATAGATTCAATGGATAGATGGAGAATACCTATTGTACCAGTAGATGCATACATAAACACATATGAATGGCTAGCTACAGGAAGTAAATGAAGCTTGAAATTATAATTTATCAATGTAGAGATAATATGACAGTTATCTAGCATTAGACAAAGCAAAAAACATGAATAACCTATTCAAGTGCAAGCATAGAACAACTGAGAAAATGGGAATTGAACATGTAATAGCAAAAGAAGCTTATATTGTTGGAATGAAGATGAGAAGATAGAAGAGTAGAGTCTCCACAGTCTCAAAAAGTTGAACCCTTGTTCCTCTAAACTTACAAATATTTATAGGTCCTTTACAATTCTCTCGAGCCTTCTGAGGCTCGTGAGGTCTTAATCTATCCACTCTGTCCTTTGTTTAACAACTTTATGCTACAACTCAACACATAGGATCTCAAAGGCCTATTTCTCTAACAGTCGAGTAACTGCATTCAGGAGGTCGCTCGTGCAAGCGATGCTCCATGACCGTTTTGTTTGTTTTGGTTGTGTTGCGCTGTCTATTCACCATGATCGCTTTCCGGCCTTTGTCTTCCATCCCGACCTTTGCTCTGTGATGGAATGGCTCTTCGGGCCTCTGTAATCCCTTCAATTGGCCCCTTTCTATTAATACAGAGGAATGATGCAATATTGTAAACTCCTACCCAACGCTGTTTATTTCGGACTTAAAAAGTCCTTTAACATGGCCTATTCCTCTATCAGGTTCGCCCTCTGGGTCGCTATCGCAAGTCACTAGTGGCTTATTCCCTTGCTTCCCTTTGTATTTTGGATATGTTAAAAACACTAAAAATCATGAGAAATTTGCTTTGGCTGAAAAATTATATATTTTCATTCCCAACCCCTTTCGGGTCCGGGTCTTATCACATCGGTGTTGCCCCAAGGTTCTCTTTGTATTTCGTTAAATAACAAAAAAATGCAAAAATGTATTGGAAATGGCCTTTCTGCGGACATCAAATATTATGCAATATCATGTATATAACCATTGGGTCTGTTTAATATGTCTGTATAACGGCCCCGCTCCATAATGTTTCCCCGATTGTGATCCATCGATGCGATTGATTGTAATCGCATATCGCTCATGCCCTGAGCCCATGGTTAGCACTCCTTGTTAATCTTTGATAGCGATCCTGCGACACGATGTGGGCTGTCGATCTAGGCGCTTGATCGACAGTCTACATTACATCGTTGATCGCCATCGCAAGTTCCACTCGATCCGCCCTTAATCTACCGATTGCCCCCACTGATCCAATCATCAGAGATCACTGGTCGGGGGTGTCTTCCACCCAACCTTAAGTCCTCCTCTGTGTTGGCCAATTCTAACCCTCCGATCAGATTTGTACGTTGATCAACTAGATCAGACGGCTGTTGTGCGTTTCAATGTTTAAGCCTGCGATACATGATTTTTCACTATTTTTTATGTGTTTTAGCCTCCTGATAGTGCTTTTCCATCATCCCAAGGGTTCTTCTCCTATGTTGGTTTTGATCTTTGGATGATCCTTAAGCAAATTTTGAAGACTTCTAGAGTGTTTTGGATTCATTTTTGGGCTATTTGTCGATAAGGCTAACAGGTCTTCAGTAATAGTTTGGCAGTTAAAAATAGGTTCCATCACTTTAATCTCACCAATGCTACTTAAAAATGGCAACTCAATTTTTGGCTGCTGTTAAGTGATAAGAGAAACATTATTTTACAGAGGTATGGTGCAAGCCTATAGCAAAGGGATCATGAAATCCTTGAATGAATCTTAAAGGTAGATGTTATATATTTCATTTGTCCCTCGCTATCGTCCCTATTGAAAACCACGACTATTACACCTATCTTGCAGGTAAAATGTAATGACAGTGGACATTACATAATATAGTTGTTTTGAGACCCTTAAATGTTTTGTGATTCTTCAAAGGAATTAATACTGGTAGAAAAGGATGATCAAAGTTGGGCAAACAATGTAAGAGACAAGTTATAAGTATAGTTTCACCAGAAATTGGGGGAAAAACACATTTCTAAAATTCAAAAACTCATATATAATCTCAAACAACTTGAAGCAAACAAAGCCTGCAATAGATAAGAGAATGGATGGTAAAATGCCATAATCTCAGACAACTGGAAGCAACCAAGGCCTGTAGTAGACAAGAGAATGGGTGGTTAAACGCTATCTTCAACATAAATAATCATTGTTTACAACTTTCCTCATGAGAGCATAGTTAGATATTCTGGGAGTTTTATGACAGTCTAACGATTTTAGATATCCAAACCAGAAATGCCATACATCTAAAATATTGATTAGAAATAAATTTATTCTTTTGACTGGTGGATTATCGGAAGAGTACAAAAACTCAATTTTGTTTTGTCACTTGTTTTAACACTCCACATCTGAGATTTTCTTCTTCCCTGAAGCACGATTCTTAGCATTAAATGCACAGATTTTTCAGGTTTCACTAAGTGCTAAATCTTCGCCATACATCCTATTTATTTTGAATTATTGAAGTAAATTCTTTCCCATTGTTACGTTAACTTCATGGCCAAGCCTCTTCCATAGCTAAGTCTACATTGCCAGCACATTGTCCAACAAATAGAAATATTTCCAATGCTACAAACAAAAGTTACTACGAGTCACATAGGAGCTTCAAAGGATCATCGACCCACGATTATGTGTTTTTTGTTTGAAATGTAGGAAAGCAGGTAATCTATGGCTCCAAAACATAGTAGACATAGGAAACAGAAACCAGCTATTGGGCAATCATCAGGGCCACAAAAACAACCATGAGACCAACATTTAGGGACATAGCAACCAATTTGAGGATTAGAAAGCTTCTCTAGTTGGGGAGAAATATTTAGAATATGTCAAGACGTATATGAAGCACAGGTGGTTCCTCCAGTTGACCCTGATGATTGAAGGATTAATTAAAATGTATTTACTAATATCAGAGCAACACACTTGCCCTGCTAAAAAAGAATTGAATGGATTCTTAATCATCTTGATACAGATGCTAGGACCATAATGAATGACCAAGGAAGAACCATAGCCTTTTTCCAACATGTTAACTTATA
>APFE030619567.1:0-10264 GCA_000404065.3 Pinus taeda
TGTTCCATGATAAAAGCTTCATCATGGGACATTTGTTCGCAGAGGTGCTCGCCTCTCATGATCTTTTCCTGATGGTTCTGCTTCTTTAGACCCTGCAAGGAAGGAGTCCATTGGCGTTTGAAGTCCAAGGGCTATATCTTTTTGAATGTTCTCTTCGCGGATTTGCTTTGATGTTTTCCGTCCTGGTCCTAATTTCTTGTGTAGATCACTGGAGGCGCCAATATCCTTGGAAGAGCTTCTTGTTGTTCTGGGGGGGGGAGGATCCGAGGCAGATTGAGAGAGGGATGGGATAATGGAGGATTCGGGCGGATTTTCAGAGAGAGGTTCATCAGAGGATAAAATGAGGAAGGGGTTGGATGAAGAAGGGGAGGGAGGGGCATGGGGAGGGTTTAAAGGGGGAGAGGAATTGGGGGGGTTGTGAGGGAGGGAAGAAGATCTAGGTATATCAGCAGAGATAGCAGGTTTGGAAGAGGGGGTTGCTTTCTTTTTTTTGATGGTTTCCCATTGGTCTCCACGGTCTTCTGATTCCAGGTTGGTAATCTTGGAGCATCTGTTGGCGAAATGGCCATATTCATGGCAAACCTTGCATTTAAAGGGGATTTGCTCGTAGTCAAGTTGCTGAATGTAGCTCCACTCATCCACTTTTAGCTTGATGGCCTCCGGCAGGCCTTTCCCAAGATCTACTTCGACATAGATCCTCGCACAAGCTTGCATGTTGTCTTTTGGTTCACTTCTGTCAATGTATTTCCCGACGGCATTCCCAATAGCTTTGACAGATTCATCTCCCCAACAGTGTAATGGTAGATGAGGAAGGCGGACCCACACAGGTACTGCACTCGGGATATCGAGCTCAGGATCGAAATCTGGGGTCCATTTGTTGAGATACAGCCCTCGAGAATCCATGAAATAGGGCCCATTCCTAAATATCAGATCTTTGTCTTCTTTGGTTTCAAAGTGGAATGTATAATAACCTTTGCCGCAGAATCGGATCGAGATCTTTCCCTGAGTTTTATCGGACCAGTTTCGTTCTACCCATCGCTGCACTGTTCTTGGCGAAGGCCACAATCCTGTGAACTGTCCGATGAGACCTTTTTCCGCAAGGGATAAGGCTGCCATTCGGGGAAGAGATGGAGGCAGCTGCACTTCTTGAATTATATCCAACTTCTTGACGAATTTCGAGATTGATGGTTTAGGCCTAGCAGGAGGGAGGGATCTTACCAGGGCAGAGAAGGCTTTCTCCGCTTCTCCAGGGGGGGGTGCAAGCGATGCCATGGCTGCCAAGGCCCAAGGACAGGCCTCGCAGCCCAGGCCGAGGCGACGACGACGGGCAGCAGCAGGGGTCGGCTAGGGCTTGGCTCCGCGCGCTCCAGCAATCTCTCAATCGAAAATCTTCATATCAGTAAGGCCAAAGAATTCTATGAGCTAAAGATGGGATCAATTACAGATGAAGATTACACGACCAAGTTCCCTAAAGAATTTTAAATTATTATTAAAAAATTTTAAAAGGTTTTTAAAGCATTTTAAAACATTTTAAGATGTTTTTAAAGCATTTTTAAGTATTTCAAAACATTTTTAATTGTTTTTAAAACATTTCAAAATCATTTAAAACTGTTTTTAAAGAATTTTAAATTGTTCTTAAAGCATTTTAAATTGTTTCTAAAGCACTTTAACTTATTTTTAAAGCATTTTAAATCAATTTAAATTGCTTTTAAAGCATTTGAAAATCGTTCAAAATTGTTCTTAAAGCAATTTAAATTATTTTTAAAGTATTTTAATTTGTTTTTAAAGCATTGTAAATGATTTTTAAAGCATTATTAATTGTTTTTAAAGCATTTTCAATTGTTCTTAAAGCACTTAAACTTATTTTTAAAGCATTTTAAAATGTTTCTAAAACATTTTAAATTGTTCTTAAAGAATTTTAAAATAATTTTAAATTGTTCATAAAGCCATTTGAATTATTTTTAAACTATTTTAAATTGTTTTTAAAGCATTTTAAATCGTTATTAAAGCATTTTGAATTGTTTTTAAAGCATTTTGAATTGTTTTTAAAAAAATATAAAGTTGTTTTTAAAGCATTTAAAATTGTTTTTAAAGCATTTTAAATTGTTCTTAAAGTAATTTGAAATATTTTAAAAGTATTTTAAATTGTTTTTAAAGCATTGTAAACTATTTTTAAGACATTTTAAATTGTTTTTGAAGCGTTTTAAATTGTTTTTAAAACATTTTAAATCATTTAAAATTGTTCCTAAAACAATTTAGGTTGTTCTTAAAGCAATTTAAATTATTTGTAAATTGTTTTTAAAGCATTGTGAACCGTTTTTAGAACATTTCAGATTGTTTTTAAAGCATTTTAATTTGTTTTGAGAGCATTTTAAAACATTTTAAAGTAATTTAAAGCGTTTTAGATTGTTGTTAAAGCATTTTAAAATTGTTTTTGAATTATTTTGAACTATTTTAAACTATGTTTAAATCATTTTAAATTGTTTCAAAACCATTTTAAATTGTTTTTAAAGAATTTTAAGTTGTTTTTAAAGCATTTTAAAAACATTTTAAAGCACCTTAAAGCTTTTAAATTTTTTTTAAAAGCATTTTAAATTGTTTTTAAAGAATTTTAAATTATTATTAAAACATTTTAAAAGGTTTTTAAAGCATTTTAAAACATTTTAAGATGTTTTTAAAGCATTTTTAAGTATTTTAAAATATTTTTAATTGTTTTCAAAACATTTCAAAATCATTTAAAATTGTTTTTAAAGCATTTTTAATTATTCTTAAAGCATTTTAAATTGTTTCTAAAGCACTTTAACTTATTTTTAAAGCATTTAAAATCAATTTAAATTGCTTTTAAAGCATTTGAAAATCGTTCAAAATTGTTCTTAAAGCTATTTAAATTATTTCTAAAGTATTTTAATTTGTTTTTAAAGCATTGTAAACTATTTTTAAAGAATTATTAATTGTTTTTAAAGCATTTTAAATTGTTCTTGAAGCATTTAAAATTGTTTTTAAAAGGGTTTTAAAGCATTTTCAATTGTTCTTAAAACACTTAAACTTATTTTTAAAGCATTTTAAAATGTTTCTAAAACATTTTAAATTGTTTTTAAAGAATTTTAAAATCATTTTAAATTGTTAATAAAGCAATTTGAATTATTTTAAATTGTTTTTGAAGCATTTTAAATTGTTATTAAAACATTTGAAAATTTTTTTAAAGCATTTTTGAATTGTTTTTAAAAAAATATAAAGTTGTTTTTAAAGCATTTAAATTGTTTTTAAAGCATTTAAATTGTTCTTAAATCATTTTAAATTGTTTTTTAAATCATTTAGATTGTTTTTAAAAAATTTATAATAATTTATAATTGTTCTTAAAGTAATTTGAAATATTTTAAAAGTATTTTAAATTGTTTTTAAAGCATTCTAAACCATTTTTAAAACATTTTAAATTGTTTTTGAAGCGTTTTAAATTGTTTTTAATACATTTAAAATCATTTAAAATTGTTCTTAAAAAAATTTAGATTGTTCTTAAAGCAATTTAGATTATTTGTAAATTGTTTTTAAAGCATTGTGAACCGTTTTTAAAACATTTTAGATTGTTTTTAAAGCATTTTAAATTGTTCTGAGAGCATTTTAAAACATTTTAAAGTATCAGTTTGTAGGTTTCTGTGGAGTGGTTTTTGAGAAATTGAATTCGGAAAATCCACAGTGTTCTTCATTGTTTTTGTCGACGTTTCGAGCCAAGACTCATCATCAAGACTGAATTACAGAGAGGAGAAAAGCGAGAGATAAATAGGGTTTAAGGAGGGCTGTTGAGTATAAGCCAACCATTTATATAATTACTCCTATTTTCTTTAATATAATAATATCATCATGAAATATTTGATTGTATGTATTAACTGTTGTGACGTAATGTTATTGTATTAATTTATTCTTTTTATGCTGTTATTATTTATTTTATTAATTGATATAAATATATATTATAATATATAATATATATATATATATATATATATTATATATATATATATATATATATTATATATAAAATATATTATATATATATATATATATATATATAAATATTAATTATCATTTATATTATTCTAATATAAATTAATTTATTAATTCTTATTAATAATTCTATATGGTTATATGATTAATTTATTAGTTGATTATTGTATTACTATTATATTCTTATTTATCAATTTTATTAATTGATAAAATAAGAATTTTATACTATGATCTATATATGTATTCTTTATTAATTATTGTATTAATTTATTTTATATATTGATTTATTAATTTCTTGTTTATTGGTTTTATTAATTGGTAATATGATTAATTTATTGATTATTGTATTAATTTTATATTCTTATTTTTCAATTATTATTAATTGATTATATACTATGATAAATGTATATTCTTTATTTAATTATTGTATTAATTATATTTCTTACTAATCAGTATATAATGAAATTATTTTAAAGTTTTAGATCTATATGTTTTTATTTATTTCTATTATGTTCAATTTTTATTTGTATTAATTTTATTTTATATATTAATTTAATATTATTTTATATACTAATTTTTATATTCTTATTTATTAGTTTTATTAATTGGTTATATGATTAATTTCTTAATTGATTGATTAGGTTTCAATTTATAAAACCATATAAGTATTATTAATGTGGGATACATGTTTTCTTATTATTTCATTTGGTTTTTTATTTGAATAAAGAGCATATATTAATCCACTATTTAATTAATTAATTAATTTTATTTCATTTAGTTTTATCTATTTGAATAAAGGGCACTATATTAATCCACTAATTAATTACTTAATTTATTTTATTCTTTATTAATATTGCAACTAATAACTAAGGTTAAGATGGGATCTATATATTGCTGCTGAATGCTATTTAACATAGTTCATTTAAAAGTTTTTTTGAAGCCTTAGGTTTAAAGGAGAAGGTCTGATTTCAAGAATGCCTCTAGCTCAATTCTATCAAGCAGCTTAATATAATTGAAAATCAGAGAACCAACTAGATGGATTAAGACAAACGGGCCAAATATCTTAGAGACCTAGGGGTTAGGTTCGGAGAGGGAAAGAAGGGGGGGACTAAGGGGATGGATGAGGAAGGGAGACTTATTCAATGGGCGAGAGAAGAGGATTCCAATTTTTACTAATTTCCAGACCTCCATCTCTATTAAGGTTACGGGGGTGCTTAATGATTTCAATGGCCTCACGCACTTTCCTCTTGAAATGGTGTTTCTCATTTGCAATGACCTTAGTGTCCTCAAGGCATATATGGTGGTTAGTTTTACCAGCATGCTCAGCTAAAGCTGAAGAGCGAGTTCTTTCTTTGCGGATATCAGCACTATGCCCTTTGAGCCTAATCTTTACAGACCTGCCAGTTTCTCCTATATATTGTTCTCCACATGAGCAGGAGATGATATATACACCTTTTTGTTGTAGCTGTTCCTGGCTATCCTTTACAGATTTCATTTTTTGTTTGATAGTTGATAAAGGCTTGAATGAAGTTATGATATCCTTCTTTTTTAGAACTTTGGCTAGCTTGTCAGTGACACCTTGAATGTATGGGAGATAGGCACTAGAAGTCTTGGGGTTTATTGATTTGTTTGCATTGTTCCCTGCCTTTAAATCATTTTAGATTGTTGTTAAAGCATTTTAAAATTGTTTTTAAAGCATTTTAAAGCATTTTAAATTGTTTTTAAATTATTTTGAACTATTTTAAACTATGTTTAAATCATTTTAGATTGTTTCAAAACCATTTTAAATTGTTTTTAAAGCATTTTAAAGCACCTTAAAGCTTTTAAAATTGTTTTTAAAGCATTTTTAATTCATTTTAAAGCATCTAAAATGGTTTTTAAAGTATTTAAAACTATTTTCAAAGCATTTAAAAATGTCTTTAAAACATTTTACATTATTTTGAAACCATTTTAAGATGTTTTAAAAAGATTTTAAAACCATTTTAAAACCATTTTTAATTGTTTTTAAAGCATTTTAAATTGTTTTTAAAGAATTTTAAATTATTATTAAAACATTTTAAAATATTTTTAAAGCATTTTAAAATAATTTTTTAGAACATTTTAAGATGTGTTTTAAAGCATTTTAAAAACGTTCTAAAATTATTTTAAATTGTTCTTAACGCATTTTAAATTGTTTCTAAAACACTTTAACTTATTTTTAAAGCATTTTAAATCAATCTAAATTGCTTTTAAAGCATTTTAAAATCGTTCAAAATTGTTCTTTAAACAATTTAAATTATTTGTAAAGTATTTTATTTTGTTTTTAAATCATTGTAAACTATTTTTAAAGCATTTTAAATTGTTGTTAAAGCATTTAAAATTGTTTTTAATACATTTTAAATCATTTTAAATTGTTTTTAAAGCATTTTAAAAGGGTTTTAAAGCATTTTCAATTGTTATTAAAGCACTAAACTTATTTTTAAAGCATTTTAAAATTTTTCTAAAACATTTTAAATTGTTTTTAAAGAATTTAAAATCATTTTAAATTGTTCTTAAAGCAATTTAAATTATTTTTAAAGTATTTTAAGTTGTTGTCAATGCATTGTAACCTATTTTTAAAGCATTTCAAACCGTTATTAAAGCATTTTAAATTGTTTTTAAAGTATTTTGAACTGTTCTTAAAGCATTTTAAATTGTTTTTAAAACATTTTAAATTATTTTAAAATCATTTAAAATTATTCTTAAAGCAATTTAAATTATTTGTAAATTGTTTCTAAAGCATTATGAACCGTATTTAAAACATTTAAAATTGTTTTTTAAGTGTTTTAAATTGTTTTGAAAGCATTTTAAAATACTTTAAAGTGTTTTAAATTGTTGTTAAAGCATTTTAAATGCATTTAAAATTGTTTTTAAATTATTTTGAACTATTTTAAACTGTGTTTAAAGCATTTTAAATTGATTTTATAAAATTTTAAATTGTTTTTAAAGCATTTTAAAAACATTTTAAAGCACGTTAAAGCTTTTAGAATTGTTTTTAACACATTTTAAATTCATTTTAAAGTATCTAAAATGGTTTTTAAAGTATTTAAGACTATTTTCAAAGCATTTAAAAATGTCTTTAAAGCATTTTAAATTATTTTGAAACCATTTTAAGACATTTTGAAAAGATTTTAAAGCATTTCTAATTGTTTTTAAAGCATTTTAAATTGTTTTTAAAGAATTTTAAATTATTATTAAAACATTCTAAGAGGTTTTTAAAGCATTTTAAAACATTTTAAGATGTTTTAAAAGCATTTTTAAGTATTTTAAAACATTTTATTTGTTTTTAAAACATTTCAAAATCATTTAAAAATGTTTTTAAAGCATTTTAAATTGTTCTTAAAGCATTTTAAATTGTTTCTAAAGCACTTTAACTTATTTTTAAAGCATTTTAAATAAATTTAAATTACTTTTAAAACATTTGAAAATCGTTCAAAATTGTTCTTAAAGCAATTTAAATTATTTTTAAAGTATTTTAATTTGTTTTTAAAGCATTGTAAACTATTTTTAAAGCATAATTAATTGTTTTTAAAGCATTTTAAATTGTTCTTGAAGCATTTAAAATTGTTTTCAAAACGTTTTAAAAGGGTTTTAAAGCATTTTCAATTGTTCTTAAAGCACTTTCAATCGTTATTAAAGCATTTTAAATTGTTTTTAAAGCATTTTGAATTGTTTTTAAAAAAGTATAAAGTTGTTTTTTTAAAGCATTTAAAATTGTTTTTAAAGCATTTTAAATTGTTCTTAAAGCATTTTAAATTGTTTTTAAAACATTTTAAATTGTTTTTAAAAAAATTTTAAAAATAATTTATAATTGTTCTTAAAGTAATTTGAAATATTTTAAAAGTATTTTAAATTGTTTTTAAAGCATTGTAAACTATTTTTAAAACATTTTAAATTGTTTTTGAAGCGTTTTAAAACATTTAAAATCATTTAAAATTGTTCTTAAAACAATTTAGGTTGTTCTTAAAGCAATTTAAATTATTTGTAAATTGTTTTTAAAGCATTGTGAACCGTTTTTAAACATTTTAGATTGTTTTTAAAGTATTTTAAGTTGTTTTGAAAGCATTTTAAAACATTTCAAAGTACTTTAAGGCGTTTTAGATTATTGTTAAAGTATTTTAATTTTTTTTTAAAGCATTTGAAAGCGTTTTAAATTGTTTTTAAAATATTTTGAACTATTTTAAACTATGTTTAAATCATTTTAAATTGTTTCAAAACCATTTTAAATTGTCTTTAAAGAATTTTAAATTGTTTTTAAAGCATTTTAAAAACATTTTAAAGCACCTTAAAGCTTTTAAAATTGTTTTTAAAGCATTTTAAATTCATTTTAAAGCGTCTAAAATGGTTTTTAAAGTACTTAAAACTATTTTCAAAGCATTTAAAAATGTCTTTAAAACATTTTAAATTATTTTGAAACCATTTTAAGATGTTTTAAAAAGATTTTAAAACCATTTTTAAAGCATTTCTAATTGTTTTTAAAGAATTTTAAATTATTTTTTTTTCGCTGAATAAGGCTACTTCTATATTAATACAAAAATATTTTACACCGAGGCCGTGACCTCATAGAGCTAGCCTAAAATTGCGGCTTGATTATAGTTAAAGCAAATTTGTGTACCAAAATCCATTGGAGTATTGTCCTCCAGAACTGTAGAGAGCTTGTTCCTAAGTAAAGCAAAAATACATAAAGCCCCATAGTTGGACTTAGAATCTTGAGTTGGGCCTGAACTGTATGACAACCAGAACTTGGAAATGGGACTTGAACCGGAGCTGGACGACAACCTAGACTGTAAAACTAGACATGGTAGCTGTGACCAGCTACATGAAAACCTATATCTGAAAACAGAGGTAACTGTGACTGCGACCAAAAATGGAATTTGAAGACTGGCGGGATACCCTTTGCATATAGAAAACAGGCAGTAAGAACTAATGCGCTTGTAATTAAAATTAGGACAGTGACAGGTGGATCTTCTCAAGCTGGCAGATGTCCGACAGAACCAAAAGGAACCAGCCTGCTTAAGCCTCAGGAGAGGGGTCAGGCGGCTCCTCGGTGATGCGGCAGCCAAATTTCTTATCCTCATTGTCAACAGAGGAGCTTGCTGGATTCTTCATGTTCTGTGAAGTCTTGCCTTTACCAGAGCCTGAAGCTTTGCTCTGATCCACATTTGCCTGGATGGGACCTGGATTGTCTGCCACTAGCCTGTCTGAAGTAGCTCTGAAGGAGCCGGCTCCATGACTCGAATTGAGCTTGTCAAGCTCAATGGTGACTGTGGCCATGAAGGTGGAAGATCCATGACTGCAGGGGAAACGTAACCGAGCGGCATTGGGCATTGAATGGAATGAGCTTGGAACTGGAATTTGTATCCCTCTGCCTCTACCCCGACAGCTCCGAGTGACAAGGTATCTATTCGAGCGTAGGTCCGGATCTGAAGATGAGGAGTCTGTCATGGGGGAGGTGCCTTGGCGCCTAGTTTGCCCACGAGAACTGCCTCTTCTGTAGCTCATACGCTTACGCAATTTCAGCATAGCTGGAGGGGCGGGCTGTACCTAACTTCTTGGAGGACGAAGGAAGCTGTGAATGGGGAAAATAGACTTGGATTCAGAGCTCAGGGCGGCAAGCGGGTAACGAGCATGAACGCAAGGGGACCAGAGGATGGCGTGGGGGCAAAGCCAGAAGTCTCTCCAGTGAGCCGAAGCCTGGTTAGCTTCCAAGAGAGGACGATGAAAAGTCGTTGTAGTTGCAACAGCGGAGGGGCCTGAGCGGAGAGGATAAACATGATTATGGCGGGTTGATGGCGCCATGATCAAGAAATTAGCCGGAGTAAATGACTGTCCTGGTGTCATTAAAGATGCATTAAGGTGGAGCAGGTGCAGAGTGATAACCAGAGCCTCAAGAGTGTGAGTGGCAGTACAGTACAACCACGCGTCCATCCTGATCACTGACCACACGCCTATGTTACTGTCAAACACCCGGATCCGGGAAATAATTTTAAATTATTATTAAAACATTTTAAAAGGTTTTTAAAGCATTTTTTTAGAACATTTTAAGATGTTTTTTAAAGCATTTTTAAAACGTTTTAAAATTATTTTAAATTGTTCTTAACGCATTTTAAATTGTTTCTAAGGCACTTTAACTTATTTCTAAAGCATTTTAAATCAATTTAAATTGCTTTTAAAGCATTTTAAAATCGTTCAAAATTGTTCTTTAAACAATTTAAATTATTTGTAAAGTATTTTAATTTGTTTTTAA
>APFE030619569.1:11584-24510 GCA_000404065.3 Pinus taeda
GCATTTCTTCCTCTTCTTCATGAGTCATGCTAGAGCTTTCAGGTCGCCTACTAGGTGTTTCCATTTTCTTTCTTGGGGCATCAATTACTGATAATAATGCTTCACTATGCCCTTTGAATTCCTTCAAAATAAATTTTCAAACCAAGCTTAAGCAAACATTTAAAAAAATATACACACCTTTTTTCACTTTGTAGGAGCTCGATATTGCCTCTGATGTATCTCTGTAATTTCAAATCATCCAGCTCTAAAATTGTGACGTGTGGTATCCCTCTGTATCCTCTTTCCAATGCCACCAGTCTGACCCAATTGGATTCTCTAATGAAGAGTTATGCCAAATATCCCACAGTGACCTGATTATAGACTAATTCAGTAGAGCGAACGTGTACGACGTGCCATGTGTCCCTGTTTTGACCTTTGGCTCTGAAAAATATATACAAGAAACTAGAGTCCGTCCTATTTCTGTACCTTCTTACAAAATTTCAATCTTATGGTCAGAGAGAAAGTTATGACGATATTCCCTAGGTCACCTATTTTGAATGTAATTCAAGATTCTACAAAAGGACCAACTTCCTCAGATCATATCTCCAAAAATATAGCGCGAAAAGCTCTGAAATTTGGACCTAAGATTCAGCACGATGTCTTCTCAAATGGGTTTTGTTTTTAGTTTCTGAAACATCGCAGAACAAAATTTATAGTGAAAATTGCACGATGACCTGTTTGGAGCAGCGAAACCCTAGAATCTAAAGCTCTAATACCAAATGTTATGAAACTAGCTCAAGAAAAGATAGAAAAGATAGATCAACGCCTTAGCATTCAGCCTCTTCGAGGGGGCAACCTCCTTTACATTACATAAATGAACAATTCTTGGATGATTCAAATGACAAAACCTCCTTTCTATATATAGGAGTCTAAGGAGTCACAATATAAACCAGCCGACCTAACAATAATAATATAAAGCCACAAAAATAACAATAGAGGGATTCTATGGGGCACAGTAATGACAATATGGGGGCAATAGGGGCACAACAATATTAATAAGGGGTATAACTACAATAGTAATGGGGTAATCACTAGTATTATAGGGACCCAACACTCACCATGTGTCCCATGTGATAAACCAAACCATTTGGTAAATCATTGTCATGAATTGAGCACATTTAATGACATATTTCGCAAGTTGGTCCAAATTCCACAAATCTGTCTCTCCAATCAAGAGAATATCACATGTTATTATTGTCACGTCTGCTCTCAATTTCATCATACGAGGAATTGTCAGTATATTCCACATTTTTGCACAACGAGAGAAGCACTGAGGCAAACCCACACCAATAATTTACATCATGCCAATACTAAGATCCAGAGATGGATACCACCCCAAGATGTTCCATCTCATGATGTCAACTAGGTGTCAACATCTCATACTATGAGAAGTACCACCACCCATACTATCTATTTGGTTAGTTCTAGTATGTTGTGTAGTATTTGTAACATTATCTCTCATATCACTGAGACATGCCACATGTTACAAAAATTTAAATAACTTATGATTCAGTGTCAAACTCCTATTGAGGAAGCTACTTTTTCCCCTTGTACACTAACAATAATGCAATAAATTCCTCCCATGTGGCATCAACCCACCATAACTGAAATTCTACCACCACCTAATGCTGACGACACAGAACACCATATAATATTCATTTCCTCATCCATAGGAACCATGATTTTTGTTGTATGGTCATCATTTTTCGATGTCAAGACTAAAAAATCCACCTCATGAGTGGTAACACCATGAACAAATTCGAAATTCATCCCATCTGCACTTTGTCAACCTTGCTTGGTTCTACAACATCAGCCAATGAACCATATTCTTTCATGTTGACCAGCACAACCAGGTCTGAATCCCAACCTCAAGACCCAGTGCAACCAAAATCAATAAAAAGATAATATTTTTTCACTCAGATGAAGATATTCTAGAAGCCATGATAGAACCCAAATGTCCTTGGGATGCCATGCACCATCGTTCATTTTTTCTACCCGAAAAAATGTTCATACCCACAAGCACACCAACCCACGATATCTACGCCATCGAATCAAAATATTTCCTCCCATGAGGAAAGGTCGATTGGTTCAAAAATATTATCCCAACACCTGATGCATTTGAGTAAGGGAACATGCCAAATATTTCACCTATCATCAAGCTGAATATTTCAAAAAAACCTAGAAAAGTTGAAGAGATCTCCCTAGGGCAGCATGCTCTCTAGAAGAAATAACAAAATACACATCCTTGTTCCACGAATACAGGGATATTTTTGCATGGGATTACTATGAGATGCCATAAATGAGTCCCACCACTATGAAACATCATATTGACACATGGCCTAATGCCCATCCTATCAGGTAGAAACAACGTTAATTACATCCTTCCAAGGTAGCAGCAATCAAATAGGAAATCGATAAAATCCACAAAGTTGGGTTCATCTATCCTATCACTTACATGTCTTGGGTTTCTAACCCTGTACCCGTCATGAAAAAATACGGAACCATCCGAGTTTGTACTGATTTTAGGGATTTGAACAAAGCTTGTCCCAATGAAAATTATTTGATGACATTCATCAATCAAGTCATCAATGCTTGCAACAATCATGAGGCCCTATCCTTCATAAACAGGTTCTCTAGGTACAACCAAATCTAGATTCGCCATACAGATCAATAGAAAACAACATTTACAATCCCTTGGGGTACACTCGCATACCAAGTTATGCCCTTTAGTCTTAAAAGTGTTGGCACCACCTTCCAGTGAGCCATGAACCACATCTTCCACGATCTAGCTCATCTCATCCTTGCATATATGTATGACCTTATAGTATGTTCCAAGAAGTGCGTTAACCATTTATAGGATCTCTTCCTAGTCTTTCAGAGATGTCGACAATATAACCTATGCCTGAACCCTCTCAAGTGTGTATTCTATGTCAATGTCGAAAGACTAATGGGTTTCATAGTTTCCCAAAAAGGTGTTAGAGTTGACCCTCTCAATGTCCAAGCCATTAAGGAGGTACCACCTCCAAAAACATTAAAATAGTTACAAAGCTTACAGGGTAAGGCCAATTTCTTACGATGCTTTGTTCCCGATTACAATACTTGTGCGCAAGGTTTCATACACCTCCTTTTCCAGGATATTCCCTTCCATTGGGATGATCAAGCTCAAAAACCATTTGAAGCTTTAAAATATGCATTATCTCAAGCTCCTTTTATTAGATCGCCCGATCATAACAAATATTGTACCCTATAGCCATTAGCATCAGATGTAGCCATTGCTAGGGTGTTAGTCTAGGACATACCAAATAACAGGAGCATGTGATTTATTACATTAGCAAGAACTTATCTGGGACTGCATTTAAGTATGAACCAGAAGAAAAGACTACCTTATCCATTGTACACTCTGTCGAGACACTTTGGCATTATATCATCCATATTACCACTACCATAATAACAATTATTAACCCCATGAGGTATCTTCTCACTCATCATATGATGAACCACAAATATGCTTGATGGATTGTTACTCCACAAGAATTTGATCTGAATTTTAATTCTCCTAGGAAGAAAAAGGCATTCATCCTCGTCAATTTCATCCCATATCTCCCAATAGAACCCCAAGACTCTCCCGTCAATGAGGCTCTTCCCGATGAACATCTATTTTTAGTATTAATGGATGACCACTGGTACAGTGAATTCCTCCTCTTTTTATGAACTCAAAATTTCAAACGCCAGCTTACCCACGAAGATTGGAGGTGCATATTCCACCAGCCCCCCCTGCCTCCTTTTGGGGGATGTCCTCTATTGACGAGGCATCGATACCATCCTATGTCGATGCCTCAACCACCAACAATTTGAGAAATCTTTAAATGATTGCCATAGCGCAACTTTCAGTGACCACCTCTCAAGGATGGTCACCGCCTAGAAAATACTTCATGCTAGTCAATTTTGGCCCACCATCTTCCACGATTGCATACAAGTAGTCAAAAGACGTGAGCGAAGCCAATGATACGCTCATAAGGTGTGAGCACCACCTGCTCCCCTACATCCGGTGATCATGGCTGACCCGTTCTACAAATGGGGGATCAACTTCAGGACCTATAACCCCCCATCATCTAGAAACCACAAGTACATTGTGGTTGTTGTGGACTACTTCACTAAATGGGTAAAAGCAACGTCCACATATATTAACACCAAAGAAACCACGACACAATTTTTCTTCAGCCATGTCATAACACGGTTTGATGTTCCCCCAAACTTGTTTTAGACCATGTTAAACATTTCGAGAATGAAATATTTGAAGAGTTATCCCAACACCTTGGTTTCTCTCATGAGTTTGCTTCAACATACCCTCAATCCAACGGTCGAGTAGAAGTTGTCAGCAAGGTTCTCAAAACCATGTTGCAATGCATGGTGAACACTCACCAAACCAATTGGCACCATATGGTGTTCTCAGACCTATGGGCATACCACATAATAGTCAAGGCATTTACAAGGTTCACACTCTTACAACTAGTATATGGGGTTGAATTTACACTTCCCATTGAGCATGGGAACCCTAACTTACACTCTACCATTGAGCTTCTTACCGACACCAAAAATTTGGAGTAAAGGTTGGTACAACTAGAGTTTTTTGATGAAATTTGATGAGAATCCCTCCAGAATAAAAAATCACACAAGAAAAGGGTCAAAGCCTCATTTGATTGCAACATCACCCCTCATACATTTACTGAGGGGGAGTTAGTTCTTTGCTACGATGTTTCCCAAGAAGCGGTAGTACCTGGGAAGTTAGAAACCATATGGAAGGGGCTATACATTATCAAACATTTCCTCCTCAAGGGGGCATACATCTTGTCAGAGATCGATTGAACTTACCTAAAAAATCTCGGCAATGGTCTCTAACTCAAACAAATTCACCCATAAAATGCTAGAATATACATGTATGCACCATGAGTTATTTTTATGATGATCACCTCATCATGGATTCACTCTAAAAAATCACTCTCTCATCATGTGTCATAGATGGATCATCCATCAGCCTATCATCATGAATTCATTGATGGTGCATCTCGATGGTCACAAAAACTCATTATCATAGCCTAAGCAATATACTCTCCTGACTAGACACCTTGTCTTTCTAATAGGCTTTGTATCGGGTCAGCCACCAACAATCAGGTTAAATACGATGTCATCATAGGTATCTTGGTCGATGCCTACCACTTAGGTATTCGTCACCTACATGTATTTGTTGGTTCCCAGTTGGTTGTATCACATTTGAACAAGACCCTTCAAGCTCATGATTCATGCCTTTTTCGAAAGTATCTGCATGCACAAAGGTTAGCTCGACATTTTGAGCATATCACATTTACACATATACCAAGGGATCAAAATCATACAACTGATCGCATAGCTAATGAAATCCTAGATTGGCATGCATCACATATATATAACCATCAATATACATAAACCATGAGCATAATATCCATCTCAAACAAATGCATAAATACATCAAAAGTATAGACACATAAGACACATCATAAGAGCCCCAAAAAAATAGCATCTCACATATACATATCAAAGAATATATCAGTACAAAAGATAGTTGTATAATTCACTGGCTCATGACCCAGTTAAATATTTCAACAAAAAAATAGTGGACCATCCTCATAATGGGTTCTTTACTTGGTGCATACATAATATCATCCAAAATATAGACCCAAAGATCTCCTTAATGCTCTCATGGATCAGTCTCTCCGCCAGGAGCCAAAATGGGAATTGTCGTGGCCACCACCATATCTATGAGGTGCAAAATTGGTCGATGCAACCCCTCAAGTGACATCTTCATCTCCATAATGACCTCCTCCAACCTCGCCCAACCCTCAATTGGTAACCCTCTAGTCATGGCCTTTGCTCTGCCCGAGGTATCTCGGTAACTCTACAACTCGACCTCTACACCTACCAACCACACCTTTGTTGTGTCAGCATGCTCACGCCACCGGTCTAAGTCCGTAACTACCGTTGAACTACTACCCTCACCATAGGTTCAACTAGTCTCTAATTAGTGCCACTACATCGGCCACTTAGGCCCAGTAGGTGGCCTCACATTTCTTATTCTTTGGGGCATGGGTGTTTCCCCTATGGCACCCATGCATCTCGGATCATGGCCTACCAGATAGGCCAGTGGTCACCCCTCAGGCCCTGCATCTAGAAATAAACAAACATGGTATCAGCACCGTCATATAAAAAGCATACATATACATGTAAAAAATATACATATGTGGAAAAAAAAACTCTCATACATGTTAGTCCCCAGGCATCACCTAGAGGTAGCCCCATGTCCACATCTCCCAAAAAGTCCACGCCATGGTAGGGGAAATCCAAAATTATCTAAGGGTTGGAGTTAAAACAACCATCCATGATAGCATTCCAATAACTCCTCGTAGCACCACCACTAGCTTGTGGAACCATAGGTGCCCACCATCGCATACGAGGGTCCCTGATAGGCCCTATCGACACTGCTAGAATAGGATAGAGCAAGACGCCCCTCTCGTACATGATGTTGCATAGAATAATCATGCAGAAAAAGGTCTGAAGCTCACCATGTTGCACTTGTGTCAACTGGGACATCATGCCCCTGTATAAGAACCGAGTCCAATCAAAGAAGTGGCCCACCTACAACTGCTGGAGGACCGCTATCTGAGGCCCTGATACTATGTGGTGGGACACTGACCCTAGAAACTTGACAATCATCGCTAGAGAAACCTGTTCAATGAGATACACAATAGCAACAACCCTGATACAACCCTCCTCATAAGGGTTAGACCTGCAGTGAGTCTCATCCTTCGCCCATCGATGTATATCCACATGCACAAATGGAAGTGGATATGGCAAAGCCTCTCCATGAGGCAACAAACCTATATTGAAGTATACATCTATATGGGTTGATATCAAAAGGTCATCCCTACATATCACCAGGACCTGTCGGTCTACATCCCAGCAGTACATCAAAAAATGCAGGAATCTATCTTGTGATCTCAACATGGGGTTGTGAAGAAACTTCAGCAACCCCCACTGAGCTAAAGACTAGCTAATTGTCAGGTCCCTCGTGACCTCCTTACATAGGATCATGCTCTCTTCAAATCATCATGCCATCAAGGATATCAAACATCAATATTTAGCTCCCTAAGCTATAAAAAACAAATGAGAAAACCACCATTTTTCTAATAGTTGTGCACTTATACACATCACATACATGCACAACATGAATCTGTTTCTAGAACAAACACACATGCACGTGGCTATCAAGCCATATACTATGGAGACCAAAGCACAAAAGACCAAGTCACGTTGATCCCTGATGGATATCTTCGCAGCTTATTTCCACTCAAACGCACGAGTTGTGTGTCTCAGGGTTATTTTTGTGTGGATTCATGTGTAAACCTCATAAATTCATGTGACAACCGTGTGAATTGACATGAGTCACCTATGCACCCTAAAATCACACCCTTAAAAGGTCATACAGGGGACCCCTATACGACCTATCTACCCTAAAACTACCAAAATCACAAAGGGTATGGTCTAAGCTCTTACTTGTCTCTCCACGTGCACATCCTAGGTACTCTAGTTGACCACAATGGCAAGAAATGCTCCTAAAACTTGCTCTAACCTCTCAAGCTCGATAGTGAAAATGAGATGATATTTGGCCCCCTCAACCCTATGTATCAGCCTCTTTTCCATTTTTTTGGAGCTAATTATAGAAACTCATGACCTTTATTTTCCAAACTAGGAGAGACACAAGGATCAATACCACATCGTCTTCGTCATGGAACTCTCCATTCCAATAATTGCCAAATTTCATTTTTTGGACATGTCACATGCTCAAAAAATCATTTTAGGTGCAGCTTCTCTTGATTCATATCATTCATTAAATCATAGATTATGTAAATGTTTTTAAAAGATACTTTCACTTGGGGTATTGGTCATGTATATTGTAGGTACATCACGAACAATCTACTTTGACCAACACCTTGACAAGAAAATAACAGAGTAGGTATCATTCACCACTCAGCATGATAGGCTTCCTCTCAAGTTTTGCATATCCTAACATCATTTCTCCAAATGCACCATAGGTTTCATCATCTCAACCATGTTTATCACCACCTCGCCTTGCATATGATAAACATCCATGTTGGATGATAAAACCCTCACACTCATGGCTCACTTCACATTTATAGACCCCTATTCACTATCAGGATACATGACCACTGACTCAGGCCCGGTAATAACTCCACTTACATGCCTTGAAGATCAGCCTCATTATGTTGCATTCATTTCCCATACACCTCATTCCTACGCCATCCCTAGTATCTCACGGAAGATTAAGATGGATGCACCATTATTTCGTACATTTTGCCTATCATCCACCCATATTATATGGACCATCTACATCACTTCATCTTCCTCACCACACCCACATAGATAACAACCAATGGGGCTTCCACCCTAAAAAAAAGCACCACACCTCCATCTAGGTCACCATTATCATGGGGCACCTATCTCTGTGTTTATATATCCAAATCAACTTCATATTTGTTTGGCAAGTGTACAAAGATTTTTTTTAGGAAAAAGACTCCCACCCATATTTTCATGTTTGTTACCCAGCGGTAGTTTCTATTCAACCTTGGTTGAAGATTGCACATCACCCACAATCATTTACCATCTTCACACTAGTCATAGCATACTTACACCCCCCCTGGAAATCCTACCAATTCCAAGGACATCCATATCAACAAACATGTTTTGACTGCCACCATTTGCATAACAGCTCTGACCTCGAGCCATTTGTCCATATCCATTCATATCATCAGCTCTCATTACCATGCCTTATCTAACCCACACTATTACATACTTTTTACACCTTATATTGATTCCCTGACACAACATTTCATGTAGTTGATGCCTCTTTCCTTTCGACTTCAACGCTCATATTCCAGGATGGAGGTAGTACCTTCGATACTCCCCCCTTGAAGGGATATCCTTGGGTGATATAGTGGGAATATCTATTGCCCACTTATGTCACTAATCCCTTTAACATTCGACACCAGCAAAAGTTTTCATGTCCAGGTGGTATCGTAACTAATGATCATTTCAACTCTTTCATTTAGTCAAAGACCCCCTCATCACTAAGATCTTCATTCAACAGTGCTTACACCATGTGATATAGGGGAGGTACCCAAAATCGAATACCCATGCATACCATAGCACCTCATTTAGTAATGATTCACCTCTATTATGCATGGAGGAACCAAATTCAGTCTATTTTTTCAAGAAGTGCCCTTGAGGGCGCCAACAGTTATGACTTAGCGAATTTGGGACCCACTTACACACTTGGAGGTAATTCCCTGGTAAGATCTCAATCTAGGATAGACAAATTTGAGTTGCCCTGAAGATATGTAGCCCTCAATGGAATCATCTTGTCCTACTCATGAGTCATTGTCATGCATGAACCAAGAAAGGGAATATGTATCAATTTTTTTTATATAAGCAAGCCATGGGAGAACCAAAATATGAGACATTATTATGTTGGCCAAATTGCTATCATAGAAAACCAGCATTCCATTGTTGAAGCCAAAGAAAGTAAGAGCACTGACATGCTGGCCATATTGCTTATAAGCAATACATCATCTTAGTGAGAGAAGAATAGTCCACCATTAGAGATCCTTCATACTTCTTTGAGAGAGAGAAGAAAATTGCAAAGGGATTGAGGAAAAGAACCCCCCTTGTTGAGGATTTTTGAGCACCATAGCTCAAAGAGTTCTCTTTCTTTGTATCCTAGTCTTGGTGCTAGCAAAACCTCATCTCAAGTATGGCCTTCTCTCCTTAAGTGCATGCCTAACAGTAACTTGATCTAAGAAAATATGGGGAAAGGGTGTCCTTTAGCCTTTTAAATTTCTAAACATTAGAGGTCATTTACTATAGTGTCTACTAGAGTAAGAAAGGCACGTTGAGTAGTTGTTGGTGGCTTGGGTGGTCCAACAACTAAAAATAATGCTAATAAATGATGTCGTAGCATCCCTTACATGTGAAGTATACTGAACAAAGAGAGATATGTATACCCAAGGTGCTGACAAAGTATTCCTATTGAAGCCACTTCCTTTCTTCACGAAACCCTCTCCTAGCTCGAGCGAATAATTCATCAATTTAGTTTTTGGTTCTCTCTTGAAATACCACCATTCTCTAATTTGTGGTAGCCTAGACACAATGGTTATACATCTTCATTATCCCATGCCACCATTTCCTTTAACACAAACATGTCGTGCTAGAAATTAGTGCAAATTCTAGGGAAATGTCACCATCATATCCCTCTAATCACTCGACATCACCAATCCATAATACAACTTGAAAAATTTCCAACATATTGTCATAAGCCAACAACAATTTGGTTTTCATGGCTCCAGGAAATTCAAATAACCTCCCATTCTTCCTACTCAACGTTCAAACAATCTACTAGTTATAAGTTCGAATAACAATCTATTAGGGGTGATGGTTTCTAAGCAAGGTAGGATAATAATTGCTTGATGGTGTAGATTACATCATAGGATCATGGAAGTAGTGGATTGTTATGGAAAGTGATGCATGAAACCTTATTGAGGTAACTGAAATTATGTCCATTAATGTCATTCATTATGAGAAAGAAAGGGCATACCTTTTACTGCTTGCAATGACCTATTGTCCTTTCAAAAGATGGAAGTGGCAGGTTTTCATGTCTTGTACCTCATCATGATGCTAGATTATTCACAAAACAGCTACAATATTTGAGGCAAGGGTGTTGTAGCACTATATAGACTAGTGTTTCAATTGCTACTCCAAGCTATTATTTCAATAATAATTTGGTTAGAATATTGGTGATGATGTGTTGCAACATAATTATTTCATAGGCCTCGACAATGTAGCAACACAAGTTTGGGGTCCACTTTTTTCAAGGGTGTTGCAATAGTTGTGTTGTGACAACCATTTGATGATAATCATGTTGGTTCTATCCCTTTAATAGTGTTGTAGAATTATGTTGGAGAAACCATGTTGTGGTAACAATTCTATACCCTTCTCTATGTCTTGATTGATCCTAGAGTATGGTTTGTTAGTACTAAAAAACATACAAGGAACCTACAAATCATATTAATATGAGGATCCTAACATAACCACCATGAAACCATGAAGTGACCTTATACTCATGAATTAGTTACTTTATTCATTTTTTTTAACTTTATTTTTCTTCTTTTAACATGCCATGTGCAAGACAGAATAATTTTCACATGCCATGTTCTTGAGCATGCCTTTTCAGGGGGTTTCACATGTGGATTTTTTTTTCTTTCATTTTTCCTTTTTTTGGAAATGAATGTAGGAATGAATCATCTAGTAGGGATTTATCCCCTATAGGTAATATCCATATGACTATCAAGCCATCCTTCATTAGTCTTCCTTAAGAAGGCATATTTTGATAGGCATCTATTGTATAAACGAATTTGATTTCCATTCACCACTAGTGGATATCTTTCCTCAACAATGGTAGAAATCTTGATGGCCTCATTACCATACATAGTGTCAAATTAATATGGTCCAAGCTATAGGATGTAAAAAATTCCTTTGGAATCCTTAAAATTTGAATCAAATAATAAGGCATAGTCTCCAACTTTGGATCTCTTCTTCTTTATGAAATTTTCATGCCATATATCTCTTTGATAATGGACCATAGTCAATTGATGTATGGCAGCTTGATGAAGTTCATCCAATTCACTAATTTGCAGAAGTCCCTATTGCCATACTTTGGATAAGTCCATACCAAGTTGTACTATGTCTTTAGGGTTTGTATCTTTGTCTCCATTAGTAGAAGAACTCTCTTTCCATAAACTAGCTCAAATGTAGGTAGTAGTAGTCTTCCATGTTTTTCGATAGGTCCATAGTTCTTCAAAAGGTCACTCTGCCTAGTCCTTGAGGTGAAAGAATACAATTTTAGTTATAATGGCCTCAAGTGTCTTGTTTCTTGGTGTACTTGTACATTATCTATGGATGATATGGTGTGGTTGTTGGCATTATGTTTCTGGTATGGTTATATGTTACAGATGTTGTACTTGATGGCAACACCCATGGCATGGCTCTCAATATGATGAGAATTAAGAAGTACGCAGGAGAAAAGTTCACGGAATTTTATGCAGAGAAAAGTTTATAAAAGTTTATTTCATGTGGAGAAAAGTTCACGGAATTTTATGCAGAGAAAAGTTTATTTCATGTGGGAAAACTTACCTTTGGTCCATGGTAGTTAGTCCTTGGAATTTGAACCTATGGTTTTTGGACCATGGCATCTCGACAGACGTGTTGATCCCTAGTATTGAGTTGATGGTATTGGTTTGTTATGGTTTTGGCCCATGGTATTGTTTTATTTTATTATTATTATGGAGCCCCATGATCCATGATTTGAGGAAGAGCCTTCCTATATAAAGCAAAGGAGATCATTTGGCTTAGGTATGCTTTTGGGTTGAATATCTTAAGATCTGAAATATTGGGTTATTGTTTCAAAAGCTCGATCTATATGAAAGTGAAGTGGAAAGCGAATCTGTGAAGGGTGATCTCTCGAGCGCTGCAGCTGCGGAAGTGCGGAGGCGCCGCAGGAGGCGCTGCAGGAGACGCCGTAGGAGGCGCCGTAGGAGACGCCGCAGGAGACGCCGCAGGAGATGCTGCAGGAGGCGCCGCAGGAGACGCCTCAGGAGGCGCCACATGAGACTCCATAAAAGGTGTTCTGGGTTTAGTTTTCTGTTATTGTGGATTTGGTTATCTGGGTGACTTACTGGTACTTGATGATCATTTGATATTTATGGATCCAGTTTGAAAATTTA
>APFE030619570.1:0-22572 GCA_000404065.3 Pinus taeda
AAATTAAAAACCTTACCACAGTGTACCATGTTTCTACGCACCCGGGCATTCATAAAAATGGAAAGCACTGATACTTTATGTGAGTATAACATTGAAATGGTGAAAATGAATTTTACAATCAACAATTTTTTGAAATTTAACTGTTATCTGGTGCTATCAAATAGTATATGCATGTGCACCTTATATAGGTAGCGCACTATTATTTTTATTTTTATAAAAAATAACCCTGTAACAGTGTACTATTTTCTACTAAGCACCGAGGCCTGTAGTTTAATTAAGGACATCAGTGCATATAATATAAGAAGCACACCACTATTTTTAAGTTAAAAACCCCACAACAGTGCACAATATTATTTATGCACTGGGGCATTCATATACATGTTTAGCACTGGACTAGGAAAAATGAATTTTACAACCGACAAATTTTTAAATTTAACCCTTTTCTGGTGTTATCGAGTAGTATATGCACCGATGTGCATTATGTACTTAGCACACCATTATTTTTTTATTTTTATAAAAAATAACTCTGTCACGGTGCACCATATGGTATTAAGGATTGGTGCGTATAATTTTATAATGCATCAGTGTGATAGTGTATTATAGACATGCCATTGAAAAACATTTGCTAAAACTTCCTTCCCTTCCAACTCCACAGTGATCTCTGCTACAAACAAACGTTTGGCCTATTTTTATAGGGACTTCCACAAAAACATTTGTTATAGGGTATTTTCCTTTTAGTGAATCATCTTCACACCAATGAGTTAACATCCTGTTGGCAATTTTCCTCAAATTGATAGTGGGAAAATTCACCATATCACAAAGTTGGAAAATGCATATGGTTCCTTTTCGTTGATAGGTATGAATTGTGTTTTCTAATAAATCATAGGTGACCCTGTAATTTCTTTATTTTAGAGATCATTTCCTTTCCCAAAAGTCTACCAATTATTCCTCGTATACCATATGCTAACACGAGATAGAGTGCATTATCTATAGTATGTATTAACTACATCCATGCATGCCTTTAGTCATTACAACTTGGGTTCACAATAGGTTCCAAACCCATAACCATATTATATGTTTCCTAGTTAATTTCTTCATTCCTTTGGCTCAAAAAAGCCAATCTTGTCCTCACCCCTGAATCTCATGAGTTTGACCATGTTTGTCACAATTGTTTGCCAAATGTTTTTTCTACTACCAATGCCTATTACTCAAGATCGATTCCATCATTTCTATCTACTCTAGATTGCACATATTTGCCATGCCTTGGTCAATAATCCAATGCCAAGAATCCTCTTTCACCATGCAATCATCACTTACTTTGTTGTTCAATATTTTCTCTGTCCATAAATGTTGATCTCCATTCATTTCTTTAATTAGTACTTCATCACACCCATTGTTGGATTTAAGCTAGGAAATACACAACTCAGAAACTCATTTGCATATTGAACTCATAGGCTTGCTCAATGCAAATCCATATTAATCTACACCTCCACAAAGTTCAATTTCCATCAACCACATTCTAGTTACTCTATTGATATTTTTAATGGATCTAGATTTATTACTCAACACCATTTCATCTAACATTATAAGAATTAAACACACAAGAATTCCAATATCACATTTACACATTTATCCATTTGATCCATTATAGATCGAACCACATACATAGTGATCTCTATATTTACTACAATATAAGCTTCATCAATAACATACCATTACATAATTAATCCTTTGATCATACAAAAATAGACATGCATGTCATGGGCCTCTTTTCACACTTCAATTCACTCCATATGGCCTGACTCTACACTCCTTTTGGCCATTTTTGTTTTCATTCCCATAGACTTACAATGATAAATAACATTTGTTTTGGAACAAAACAACTTTTTATGAAAGTGTAAAATCACTCCATTATTTTTCCCTAAATCTCTCATGCCTCTAAAGGAATATTTTCTTCCTAAAAATATTATCTACTCAATATTATCTCTATCCATAGTTCTTTTACAAATAAAGAAATTATAATTATTTACAATAAGGAAATAAAATTCCTTTTTCATGTTGAAACCCAGTTTGGAGCTTTATCTCCTAAACGCTTGATGACTTGGAAGCTCTAATGCTCCTACGTCAAACTCCAAAGGTATAAAAAGTTCATGACCTATTTTTTCATAAGCCTGCAATGAACCAATCCTCCTAGATCCCAAACTTTATGTTACCATTGATCATCCATCTCATCATGTCAATGTTCTACATTTGCTTCTGTAACGTTCCTTTTTTGTGGTTTCCAAACATTGTTTTGCATCCCTCTATTTAATTTAATCATGCTCTCTTGTACAATCAAATACCTTTTTCTGTTGACCGCCCTTATTACATTAAAGTGTACCTCTTTCTAGGCACTTTTTCATCAGTTTTCTCAATTTCTCAATCTGCATGTCTAGTTTATCTCCTTGCTTGTACATGTTTTTCATTGTTTGTTGAAATTTGTTGCTATTTCTATCCATCAACTATTTTCTCTCTTATTCATCTAAGCCTATACCAATCGATTTTATAATTTTCTTCTTCAAATAGGTTGAATATGATTTCTTACCTACATCTTTTGCTAGCCACTTCTCTAAAAATTCCATTTCTTCATCAAAATATCTTAACACTAAATTTGAATGTTCAAATCATCATTTATTTTTAAGAACTAATTCTATTCCATATCCAACAACATTTTCTATGCTTGCATCCTCAAAATTAAATTTACAATTTACCTCAGTTTCCTTGGATGTTGCAACCACACTTTCACTGTTAGGCATGCTTGATCATTCCTCTTCTTTGGTTGTAACTTATAATTCATATTCCTTTACTAGTTACTTTTCTAGTAATTGTAATTTAGCTTCACATATCATAAAAACTTCATCTAAATGTTTCATTTATTATTTCCTTTGTTTTTCTGCATGAGCCAATTTCACTTTGTTTCTTGCTAAAATAAATGGCTGCAAATTTCCTCCAAAAATTTCTTTCCTCACTTGTGTAAGAATCTCCTTCGGTTGAATCTCATGAGAACACACAGTCTAATCCTCCTTCATAACATAATTCAAATTATGTTCATTCTTCTCCATCTTTGTGACAAATTTCAAAGGCTCTCCATCATTTTCATGGCTTGAGCAACCTGCAAACATACAAAAATCATCATTTTCAAAATCATAAGGCCTTTTTGGCCTCATTTTATGCTTTAGGCATCATTTCTCCATGTTGATCTTCATTATATAAATAGTCCGCGAGACTTTAAGTTAGTATCTCATCAACATCATCATCACTTTCTCTCTTCAAGGATAAATCCTTTCTCAGGTTCACATATTTAACCCACTTTTTCGTACTAAGCTATCCTAAGTTCTTCCCTTAACTGAGAAATTTTCCTTTGTCTGAGTATCTCCTGCAACAAATTCCACTTAATCTCCTCTATAGAGTCCATTTTTATCTATGGTATTATTCATCTCACTGTAGAATTTATCACATCACCTCTAGTTGTGACTTGCTTTTAACTACTTCTCTATCAACTTTGTCCTGAATTGATTTGCTATAGGTTACCTATGAACCTTTACTATGACCATTAGTAGTCATATCCTTCCTTCTTCTATGAGCTTCTCCTTGCTCATTGTAAGCTGCAAACAAGCCATTTCAACATGTTGACTCCATCAACCTGTCTCTAAATACCACATTAAGTTCTTCCATGCCTAGTCTTCCTCTCTTATTTCTTCTAATTCCTTCCTCTCAAATATTCAGTTGATAACTCTCTACTCCTTTGGCTTCTGCATTAAAATTTCTCATCATTTCCCTTTTAGAACTTGGCTTTTCCTCCTTCTATGCTACAAGTTTCTTTACCATCATCATCAAGAACTCTCTTTGTTCTTGGTTATAGTCATCAACTGTAAACATCCTCATTTCCACTACTTGTAATCAATAACTTGCTTCACAAATTAATTGAAAGCATAAGACCACTTTACCTTGTTGTTCAACCTCATGTGAACATACATACTATTGTTGGTGCAATTATCTTATGGCTCTACCTTTTGTTGTGGTCTTTCAATGTTCATTCAACTCAAAACATTCTTCCTCTAGATTTATCTTCAAGTAAAAGTCAATCAATTTGATTCTACTTCAAGCTTTGTTTCCTCCTCCAAATCATCATTATTATGTTTGAACTCTTTCAAAGAGTAATCCTTCCTTTGAATTTCACTTCCAATGAAAAAAAATGGTTTCTTCAATCCTTACAAAATGCAATTGAGAAGATTAACCAACTTTGATTTCTACTCAATTCCCAAGAGAAACATTTGATTTAATACCACTTTGATGGCAGGAAAAAATAACTTTTCATGTAGAGCTCCACTTCTCAGTTTTAAAATATCAGTGCCCTACTCATTAAAGGTACTCATACACATTTCCTTCACTAAATTCCCATGTAATTCTTACAATATCCCATAAATCTAACCTCCCAATTAGAACCCTAGCGATGGAATAATGAACAATTATCTTCATACTAATGATTAACATCCTCTTAACAATTTGCCTCAAATTAATAGCAGGAAAATTCACCATCTCATAAAGTTGGAAAATTCATATGGTTTCTTTTCCTTGATAAGTCTGAATTGTATTTTATAATAGCCCACAAGTGACCCATAGTAAATTTTATAACTGGGCCTATGCATGCCTTGAGTCATTCCGACTTGGGTTCACAAAAGGTTCCAAATCCATAACCATAATATATGATCCCTAGTTAATTTCTTCATTCCTCTGGCTCAAAAATCTCAACCTCATTCATGTCCCTGAATCTCACAAGTTTGACCATGCTTGTCACTATTATTTGCTAGATTTTTTTTCTACCACCAATTCTTATTACTCAAGCTCAATTCCACCATTTCTATCCACTCTAAATTGCACATATTGACCCCACCTTAGTCAATAATCCAACGCCAAGGCTCCTCTTTCACCATGTAATCAATCACTTACTCTAAATTCAATGTTTCATATGTCCATAAATGTTGATTCCCATTCATTTCTTTGGTCACTACTTCATCACGCCCATTGTTGACTTTAAGATAGGAAACACACAGCTTAGAAACTCAATGGCATATTGAATTCATGGCATGTCTCAATGAAGAGACATATTAATCCATGCCTCTACAAAGTTTTATTTCCTTCAACCACATCCTAGTTACCCTATTGATCTTTTTAATGGATCTAGATTTATTACTCAACACCATTTCATGTAGCATTACAATAATTAAACACAATAATTCCAATAACACATTTACGAATTTATCCATTTGATCCTTAATAGGTCAAATCGCATACACAATGATTTCTAGATTCAATACAATCTAAACTTCATCAATAAGATACCATTACAAAATTAATGTTTTGATCATACAAAGATGGATGTGCATGTCTTGTGCCTCTCTTCACACTTCAATTCACTCTATATGGCTTGATTCTACACTCATTTTGACCATTTGTTTCCATGATCGTAGGCTTAACATGATAAATAACTTTTTTTTGGAAAAAAGTAAATTTTTATGAAAGCCTACCATAATTTATTCCCTAAATCTCTCATGCCTCAAGAGGAAAATTTTCTTAATTGTCTTATCTACTCAATCTTATCTCTATCCATTTTTCTTTTTAAAATTATTATCTACTCAATCTTATCACTATCCATAGTTCTTTTATAAATTAAAATTATTTACAATAAGGAAATAAAATTATGTTTTCATGTTAGAACCTAATTTGGAGTTTTATCTCCAAAACGCTTGATGACTTGGAAGCTCTAATGTTCCTGCATCACATTATCACTTGTGTTGAATATTTTTCTTTAATAATTTTTCATTTTTAAATTATTAAGAGTATTTGTCATCTCAACAAATTGAGGTAACTGAGTAAAATTTAAAATTAAAATGACTAGATTAATCTTAGACATATTTAAAATGATCATAATAATTAGATGTTCAACAAATTTTGCATGACCAACTGAAACCAACCTAGATCCATGTTAGCCTCGGATCTATCAATTACCAAGATGGATCAAATCTCTTGAGGTTGAAAACATTTCCTCAAATTTTGCACTAAAAATAAGTTTTCACCTAAAGGATATTTGATCCCACTTGAAGCTTGACAGGTTCGAGTTTAGATGGATCTAGGTTGTTATAAATTTCACATCTCTATATATACAAATATTCTTATTTTTAATTTAATTAAAACCTTATTCTCACTTTTAATTTTATTAAAACAATGATTTAATCGCATGAAATATCCACAAAATATTTTTAGTAGGAGGATAGAGGGTTTAGAGATATCTCAAATGTGATTTTAACCTTTTGGATTTAATTAAAACAAGTTATAAAAATGAATTTAAATAAAATAATTTGATTGTGAAATACATTATGGTTTTGGGCATGTGGTTTTAATAATCATGGTATTACTTGTGTATTGTAACAAAAGTCTATTTACAAGTTAATAGTATCCATATTAAAGTGGGGGTAGTATTCATAGTTAAAAATATTGTTATATTTGATTGATTTTTTTTTGTGCTTAATTAAATTAAATATGATTATGGAAAATAATTTTAATTTATATGGTAAAACATATCTTATTTATAGGTACATTCATATATATAATTTTAATAATAATATATATTATATATACAATGTGATATGTATTATTTTCTTTATCTAAAAACTATTTAGTAATTTTATTAATAAAACAAAATTTCCCATATAACAAATTGAATTTAATTATTTTTATACTTCAACTTTTTTATTTAATTGAGACAACTTCTACTTTTTACGTTCATTTAGAGACACTTTTAGTATTCTCCCTCTGATGGCTCTATATATCCATCTTCATTCGCAGTTCTACCAAGTGTATAGAAGGATCAAACCTTGTAACACCCCTTGGTAAAAGTTGTAAATATTTTATTTTACTGCAAAGGATTTGGTAAAACTATGGGTCATGTGAAAGGATAGACATGGATGATAAATGTTGTTTTATTTGTGTAAATAATATTAACTATGATCAACCAGAAAATTATGGGAAAGAGTGCTAATACTAGTACAAAATGACTAATTAGTTACTAAAAAACAACTAAAATTTGCATATAAATGAACATTTTTCAGTCGGTGACCAATAGTAGCTAATTTTTAGTATTTTATAACGTGACCAACTTTTAGTAATTTTTATCTTAGTCATTAATTGGTTTCCTCAATTTTACCATCTAGTAGTATATTTAGTCATAAATTTGGTCTTAAATTTTCCATTGGTTTAGTCATTAATTGTTAGAATTAAAGACCAAATATACAAAAAATATATTACTATATGAATCCTCGAGAAATCCAATTAATGACCAAAGAAATATGACCAAAATGTTGGTCATGATATAAGACACTGTAAATTAGCTACTAATAGTCATATATATTGAAATTTTAGTCATCATTTGAAACCAATTAATGATGAAAGAAATATGACTAAGTTTTAGTCGTGTTATAAGATACTGTAAATTAGCTACTAATAGTCATATATATGCAAAATTTAGTCATCATTTTAAATAAAAAATTATCATTTGCAGTAGTCATTTATCTTCTTTTGGTATTTTCATATTCATTATATAAACAATTGATTTAGTAACTTCTATTCATTTCATATAATTTCATTCATAATCATTATAAACGACTAATTTAGTCATATATTCATTTTAATCATGCTCATCATTGATTAATATAAACTACTAATTTAGTAGTTTTAGATTGATTTTATGTTTTTATTATTAATCAACATAAATTAATTAGTATGATTTTGCGACTAAATTTTAAAAAAATGCCATACAATGTGCATGCTTATCTAATAAGATAACACAAAGTTACATATGTTAATAACAAGACTAAGTAATATCAAGTGCAAATAAAAATAATGTCAACCATATAAATTTTATTATATAAAATATCAAGTATTAGAATATGAGTTTCCAACTTAATATCGGTTTGACTACAATTTACACATGAAATATTATTTCATCATTTCAAAACATTATCACTGTGTTGCCAAAGAATTGCAAGTGAATTCACCAACTCTGAAGGTTTGACCATCAATCTCTATGAGTGTGTCTTATGCAAGATATAGTCTCTAAGGGTATCACTAGACATATTCTCTTCTCTCTCTCATTTTACATTTGTCACTCCAATTTTATTGTTCTCCTCTTTCTTCAATTGCTGCTTCTTAACATCAATATTGAGTTCCTCTCCTTAAAATGAAAGAAGATACAAGTCAGAGTATAAGACATGAAAGACGATGAATACTTGAATATAAAATAAATTAGACTATAAAGATTTATACGACATATACTTCAACATTCGATAGTGGCCACTATGTAGCTAGATGACCTATATAAACAAATCAAATAAAATGCCACCATATAAAATAACACCTTAGGAACTTAGTATTCAACCTTCAAACAAACCTTAGGCACAATCATACCAACTAAGCTACATTAGGCAATAGATAACTTGTGAAAACAAATGGAAAAAGAAAGATCAATGTAAAAAATATCTTTATTGCTTGTTGTAAATGAGTCATGTTTCTTAAATTTGGATATTCTTTTGCCCACAGTAAAAGTTCCTCACTATTATGACCTATGTTTTTAGGATCATGAGATTGATCCAACATCATATTGGATTGTGGAGACAAAATTATTCAACTTTCCAAGATGAGTACCTCACTTGGTTGAATGAAGGTGCTAGTTATGAGTAGTGTCAAAACCATAGGGAAGCAGAACACTAAGGCCTAAGAAAATATATCACCACTTGTCCACTGAAAGAAAAAATGTCAATCCCACAATGGCCTCTTGGAGTACATTTCGTTGGATGGATATCACACTTTGAGAGATGATTGTCTAATATAATGAGAAGTGTACATATATTGTCACAATGCTCCTCACAGTCAAACCCTATAGTTGTGTCCTATAATATTAATCATATTATACTATTGAATTATAAATTATGACTATCAGATAATTATTAGTTTGAATAATTAATATGAAATTGCGTTTTTAGTATTTTCGTATACATGAAAATATTAAAAAAAAGGTACTTTTTGTGACTAGTTAATTTCAGTGAATCTAAATACACAAAAAACTATAGTGCCTAGTTATTCCTCAAGCAGTTGTCTGCTCATTGTACCAATTGCTCCCATGTCCTCTACTACTTTTGGTGAATTCCTCTTTGATGATGTCCAATGCCAATGCAATGGACATTTATCCTCGATGTTTTTCTGAGCCAAAGGGAAGCTCCACAAGTAACAACCATAAAGTAGCCTCAAATATATTATTGGGGGCCAAAATGCAGAAATTATATGACAAGCCAAGAAAAGCTACACATTAATCATCTTCCATTTAATATTGATTAATAATTTCTTTGCATGATCATGTAAAACTAAAGTGTCAAGTAAGGACATCTAAAGTTAGTCATCCATCAATATCACCTTTGAGAGTGCTTAGTAGTTAATAGTTCCTATTACACACATAGTAGATCACCAACTTCAAGGATAGCAATATAAACACAACAAAATTTAAATTAAAAGAAATGCTAGGAAGTCAAATGTGACTAGTATTGAGTCAAAAAAATACCAATCCCTTCACATTAGCAAGACATTCTTAGGCAATAAAACAAAAAATCCTTCCATTGCATAATTTTCACCTTTTCTTAATTTTTTTTAATTGCGAACATAATTTTTCAAAAATTAAAAAAATAAAAAAAATCATTGAAAAAGGTCTCAAAATCCTAACAAATGCTCGAGTGATTGTCGTATCAATTAAACAAAAAGGAAATCTTTCAATATGATTTTAACTTGTGAAATATATTGAAGAATATGAAACTTTCTCGCCCCTTGCTCCTAATCAAATTGTAATATGTGGGTTTCAATCAGGTAATCAATTTCCCTCCAAGATAGTTAAGATATCACTTTAGAGAAGGACTTCTAGAAGCATTGGGATAGTAGAAATGGAATTAACTAGGAGGAAATGAAGCACTTTAGTGGGTGCTCCAAAATATTTGAAAAGCAACTGAAAATGATTTTATACTCCTTCCACACATTTTTAAAACAAAAACCATTCAGTTGCATCTCATTTATTTTCCACCTTTCTGTAATATGTAATTCTTTTAGCAAGAATAGAGCATTCATAAATATTGTCATGAAAGAGGACTCTTCATAATCCTAATAAGTTAGGGTCTAATAAATAAAAAATTTCATGTACTGATAAATATTACATGGTAGATTTCAGTGATTAAAATGACAACAAAAATAAATTCAAGCCTAACTAGTTGGGATCTAACAAATCAAAAATTTCATGTAGTAAACTAAACATACCTGGTAGATCCCAATTATTTTCAATGAAAACTTTATTATTGATCTTATTACAACATAGATAAATTCAGGAGTAGATACATATTTCCTTATCTAAGGCAAACTTTGAACACATTCCGAGATTTCATACAAATATAATGATATGATTTATTTATAGGACATGAGAAAGGTATCTACATCTAGCACCCGTCACTGGACAATAGTGTTATTAAGACACCATATCATGGCATTAGAATCATGTAGATAGATAGTATTATAGAGATACCTTGCAACACCTATTCAACACTACCTTCAAGCTTAAAATTCATCAATTGATTTACTTTAGTAGCAAAGTCTAGTGGGATTTCATTAAATACAACCTGAAAAAAGCAATTTATGATAGTTGTCGTTGCCTTCTGTAGATTTAACCCCTATGGAAATAGAATAACTGATATTCCCCAATTTTTGAGGTACTTGCTTCATGTTCAACAGGGGCTATTAGGTTCTTCACATGGAAAAGGTTGCAAATATTATATGTATAATGGAAACAAGCATGCAATTCAAGGTTTCTCCTAAAGTCCCTTGGGTGAATTATAAAACACCATCTACTTAAAACATGATATATGGTAGTAACAAAAACCTACCCAAGGTCCCACCTAAGAATTCAAAATGTTGCAAATAGGAGATGTCTTAAACAATATCAACTATTTAATTTCATAACCACAAAAAAATAGACAAATCTTTAAAATTTTGAAAAGTGTGAAAAAAATGGAGTTGGAATATTATAGTTATGTCAGGTTAGATATAGCTATGTAAAATGTAACTTCTATCTAAAAGACATTAATGTGACTTCTATCTAAAATACATTAATGTAACTTCTATAGCTAAATGAAATGTAACTTCTGCAACTACATGAAATGTAACTTCTATATCTACATGAAATGTAACTTCTATATAAAAAATGGAGTTGGAATATATAGTTACATCAGGGTAGATATAACTACGTGAAATGTAACTTCTATATAACATTCTAAATATTCGTTTTCAGTCATTTCAGAGACTAACATTTTTTTTTTTTGGTTAATAACTTAATACTCCACCAAATAGCATTGAATTGGTTCTTCATCAACCAAGGGGAAATTTTAAACAAGTGTAAAAAATCTTACTCATTCCCTTGCCATATTTCCGATATTTTATTTGTGTGCAGATTTAAGCTAGTGTAATGTAACTTCTACATATTTGAAAATTTAAATGTAAAAAATTACCCAAATTGAAGTTATACAATTAACATATGCACAATAAGATACAATATGCATGATTTATAAGTAATATGACGTTTACATGTTATATGAAGGCAAAATTTTTCTCATCTCAATAACTCTTTTCTTATAGTTGGTGATGGATATGGCCTTGAAAATTATGAGCCATCCTTGTCATATCTTATATTTAATGATGGATATAGATTTTAAAAGCATCAACCTTGTTTGTTATTTTATGTATGGTCAATTTAAATGGAACTGCTCATAATTTTATTCAATATTATCTTGTACAACTGGAAATAAAATGATGTGGAGGTGGTGTTTCTAGTGATTTTCAAACTTGTTTTAATTACCTAAATTTAGCCCATTTAAAATAAAGAGGGGTGGTATTTCTATTGATTTTCAAACTTTTTTTAATTACCTAAACTTAGCCTATTTAGAGTAAATAGTCGCACTGACCATCTTATCTTCAATTCAGTAACTTTGCTTGAGGGCATCTTCATGACATCCACCATCTTTGAAAATCATGAAATATTGGTAGTATCTTGTACTAAATAGGCAATGTTAGCATAGAATATTTTATTGTGTTTTTTACTTCGTGTCACAAATTTATTGATATTTTAAGATTCTTGGTTTCGAGTTCCATGCTAAGACTGGATTCATCATGGTTGCTAGGATTTTTAGTTGTGCACACATCATATTGCTCACTTCTAATTGTATAAAAAACAAAGAGTATGCAAAATGACATATAGTGGCATGTGGGTGTATATTTTACTTAATGATATGCTTGATTTTTAAACCCATTCCAATCCTACCACAATTAAATTAAGAGAGACAAGGACACAAGAAGGACTATTAATAAATGAAATTAGAGACTTCAGAATGCAACTCAAATTATACCTGAATGTAATGATAAGTATTTGTAGCTACTTGGTCACTGATGAGAATCGAGTCACACTATGAAAAATTCCTTGCATTATGAGAATTTGGTTGCACTTGCACTAAGCCTCCGTAGTAGTTCCTTGAATTGCCTATAGATATAAGTTTAGAAACAATCCCACTCCTGCAATTCCCCTATATGGATCATCTTTGTCCCCCCCTATTGATAGTTATTTTTCAAGCAACAGAATAGAACTCTCCAATTGCATCATTACCTTTCAAAATAATGCTTGAGTATTTCTAGATGATTGTTGAACCAGTCTCTACTTAGGTCCACAAAATCCTTGATTTGTCTCCATCACACAAACCTCTTTTCGTAATAAAATTATAAATCCCACGTCTACATTCCTTGTCCATGAAATACCAATTATTTACAGTGGAATACTTTATTGTTGCTCCCTTAGTGCAATAGAGATCCACTATTGTGGCGTGGAGATGATTGGTGTCATAAAATGGTGGTGCAGTGCATCCTTCAATATTTGTCACAAATCACCTCTCACCTCACATAACTTGTCTCATCTACAACAATAAGAGTCATCTCAAATTGCTTGGTCTCCATCTCATTCATCCTGAAATAAGTGGATATTTCCATGAGTGACAAAGTGTGCTTGGGGATTTAATAGGAGTTATCAATAAAAAAATGAAAAATAAAATGAAACATAATAGTTATCAGCAGGAGGAACAACCTTGCCAAGCTACTTCCTAACTAGATCAAGATACTCCCGAATTACCTCTTATAACGAACAAAATATAACTTCAACTGCCTAAATAGTCTACCTATGCATGGTAGCAATTAACAAACTGTCAAAAACAACATCTACAACAACGTTGTCCAATCTCTTCTTCTTGTCAAGGGCTTGCCCAACTTTTGAAAAGTATGAAGCAGGTTAGGGTCTAGCTCGTCCAAGCTCCTCTTCTTCTTCTACTCTCTCTGTTTAGGTTCAAAATGATAGCAAAGGTCTTGGAAATTGATGGGTAGGTAAAAGTTATCATACCATTTGGGTTCTTCCATTTTTAATCATTTTCCGTAAGCATTGAGTCTAAATTGCAAAAGGCATTCACGTTCCTTCTTTTTAGCTGAAATTAATCGAATCTTTGGAGAGTTGTAAGGTTTAATGTATCTAAGTATATTTACTTAAAATATAGTAACATGGTTTAAAAATGTAGGCATTAAGATCAGGAAACTAAGGATGAAACATAAAAGATTTTATGTTCATGATTACAAGAAAAATTAATTTCATGTAACAAAGTTTGAGGAAGGTCTAGTATTTGCATCCTACTAGAAAGTTTTCTTGCTTCACTCGAGCCCTTTGAATTTGGGCATGGTAGAGTCCATTACATAAACAATCAACAACTAAGAAAAAGGTGAAAAATAAAATAAAATTTCATGCATTCTAACCCTAGGAAAGTTAGGGAGGAGTGAACTAATCTGTACAATAGCGACATGGTTTAAAACTGTAAGAATTGAGATTAGAATCTAAGGATGAAACAAAAAAGATTTTATGCTCATGATTACAAGAAATTTTAATTTCATGTAACAAATCTTGAGGAAGGTCTAGTATTTGCATCCTACCAGAAAATTTACTTGCATCACTTGAGCCCTTTGAATTTGGGCATGGTCGAGTCCATTACACAAGCAATCAACCACTAAAAAAAAGGTGAAAAAAAAATAAAATTTCATGCATTCTGACCCTAGAAATGTTAGGGAGGAGCAAACTGATTTGTATAATAAGGACATGCAAAATGCTTACTTTTGCATTGTCTTTTGATGAATTGTTAGCCGTAATCAAGATATGCATTATCATAATCATTAAACCCTTTGTACAATAAGGACATGCAAAATGCTTACTTATGCATTGTTTTTGATGAATTGTTGGCCGTAATCAAGATCCACATTATCATAATCATTAGACCCTAAACTCTAGATGAAATTTATGCTTTGATCATATAAACCCTTGAAATTGTTTACCCACAAGAACAAAAATCATCTTTATTAAAAAGGAAGAATTCTCGAGAGTCCAAATTCATACCCATGTACAAATGACCAAGATCTCCATGCCCAATGACCTTGCCCTTCCTCCATATAATCTTTGATGCTCTCCTAAGGTGTTTCCCATGCAAACTCCATCTAGGGTTTGAATCCCATGAAATCCATAGATCACGTTGATGGTTTTCCTTCTTCTGGCATTTCCACGTAGATATCAACAAGGTAGAGAAAAATGCAATGCTACAATGTGATGTTGTACTTTGTGAATATTTTATTTGAACCCAGTGCTAAACTAGAAATGAAAAAGAAAATAAATATTTTAAGGGAAATAAAAGAATATATATATATATATATATATATATATTTAATTTATTTTATATATTATTATTGCAATTGGGTTATAGTATTTATTTTAATAAGGATTTTGCTTTTTGTTTGTTTTGTTTTTTTGTTTTTTTTTTTTGTTTTTTATTTTTGTTTTTGTTTATTTTTGTTTTTTGTTTGCTTTTGTTTTTTTTTTTTGTTTTTGTTTTGTGTGAAGACGCTAATAAGAAAAGAAGAAGAATTTAAAAATGATATTTGGTATGAGTGTAAACATTTACATATGGCCTTTATTAATAATAAAAAGTTAAATTGATAATAATAATAAAATTCAATTTGTTATATTTTGATTTTTTTATTAACTTGAGAATAGGCTTTGTTACAATACCATGGGCCAATACCATGGCTTATCAATACTACAATTCCAAAAACCATAACTTATCTCAAAACCAAAATATTTTATAACAATATGAAAAGATTCTTAATTGTGAATATTCCCCCACACATTAGGGTAGATATTATTAACTTGTAAAAAATAGTCTTTGTTACAATACCATGGCTCAATACTATGGATTATCAATACCACATGCCCAAAAAACATAAACTATTTCACAATCAAAATATTTCATAACAATATGACAAGATTGTTAACCATGTATATTCACCCTCACTTTACCATGGATATTAACTTGTAATTGTCTTTGTTACAATACCATGGGCCAATACTGATGAGCTTCATCATTGAGTAATTATATGGGCCTTAATTAGACTTAATTCACCTCCTAGCTTAGTCAAACCAACTATTCTCACAACTTATTGCATACTTTTGATTATATTTTGTTTATGAAATGAGTTACAGTTGGATATTTGGCTTTGTGGTCTAATGTGCATGTAATGCAGGAATAAAGGATAAAAGCAAGGAAAAACATAGGTATAAAGGATAAAACAAGGAACTATGGCAAAGACCTTAGTAAAACTAGAATGGGACAAGGGAAGTAATTATAAGAGGTAAATCCTTCTCATTTACTATCCCTCCATTTGAATATTCCTGCACTAGCTCAGAGTGTAAACAACCATCACTTTGAAGACTAGAAGATCACCGAGCAAGTGAAAAGGACAAAAACTAGTTTTTCTTGAGTTAGAGGTCAAGGCTTCCTAATGGGAAGGAAGTCATTAGAGACTTCAAATGTATAAATAGAGAGGCTTAGGACCTCAGTAGGATTCAGATTTCTATGGTAAAAACTCTACTTTATTTATGAGCTGCAAGGCTTGTGACAGTTTGTTCTGTAATCCATGGTTTTTCATAATAAGAATGAGTTCTGTTTAAAACAGCTCTGAGTTAACTCTGAGGGCTGAATCTCTTGGGTTAGGGTCCGACCCAAGGTCCTCTTTATTATACATTTATGCTAGCATAGATCTATGTTTTATTTATTTTCTTAAGTAGTTTCATGGTTTTCTGTTCATTTGCTTAAATATCCTTATGGTTTTAACTGTTTATTTTATTAAGTAGTTTCACTTTCATTACAACAATATAGCTTAGATTATTCATGGTTTTCCTGTTCATTTGCTTCAGTAGCTGCATTTGATATAGTTTACTTCCATTTATGCCTTCTTTCAATTCACAGGTTAGTTAGGAGAAAAATATTACCATAAGGTTGTGCGCAGGTGTCTCGGCCTCATCTCCTCCCTCTAGGACCATGACTTGAGGAAGAGACCCTTCAACAACCCCAAAAAACACAGGTTTCTTGTTCTCATATAAGCTATGGAGTTTGTCATTTGATGTAGTTACTCGTTCACCCTCACTGTGTTTTTCTGTCATTTTCATTTAAAAACCGCCTTCAACACATTCTTCACGCATCAATTCCTTGCCGTTCGATCCCCAACAAACCCTTACAATCACTGTTTGATTCATTGTTTTCTCTAAATTCTGCCTCATGTGAAGTCTTCCAATTACTTTATGCACTTTAAGTCCCCACCATCGATTTGCCTCACTTTATTTGACGGCTATCACATCACCTCAGCACTTCATGTGCTTTGAAACCCCCACCATTGATCTGCCTCACTTGATCTGATGGCTATTGCTTCATCCGATCACCAACTAGGTTGGCCAATCTCCACCGTTGATCAACCCCACCTGATCCAATGACTATCGCTCAATATCGCGTGGATTAGTGCACAACCGTTATTCCCCTGAGATCACCTGAGAAAAGTGGTTTTCTCGTGCTACGTGTTGTGCAGTTAGGCTAATCGTTTGAAATTTTCAAATACAACTTACAGCCTTGAGGGTGCACGAGAAACTACTTACCGCGTTAGAAACCCACTTCATCATTTTCGCACATTTATTTTTCCCACAATACAATCTCTGTTGTCCATATCTTGACTTCATCTGCGCGATAAGGTCTCAGCCATTCATCGCTCCTGTTAACCTCGTCCATCCATCTCTTGACTTAATCTCCATGATTAGATCTCAGCCATTCCTCTCCTATTAACCTTGTTCATTCATTTATTCACTTAAGACCCTGCGATACGATCTCTACCATTCATCACTTCATTAACCTTGTTCATCCATTTATTCACTTAAGACCCCACGATAATATCTCCACTATCCATATTTTTCTCGTTGATCGATCCAATGGTCCCTATGCACTTTCGACCTCTAATTGCTCTTCCGCTTGAAAACCGATTTAGCTTAGTTTCCTTTGCTTACACCTGAGTCTGGTTTTGATGCTCTTTACCTTTGTAACTTAGATAACAGCATTAGATTAGTGTTAATTTAACAATTTTTCTTAGCATAGCTGTTTGGATGGTTAGTTAGGTTATGGTATGGTTTAGCATTTCATGTTGTTTTCTTCAATACTATAGTAGAAGTAGCTCTCCCTTAGGATAGATTTTCTCTTCTTCCATCAAAGAGTTAAGCTTCTTCTGACTCTATAGAAGTTTAGCTTGGAACCCCTGGGGTCCTTTTCCAGATGAGCAGTGACAACAGGAAGTACCTTCACTTCTACTTCTGCATATAGCACTGTCACCTCCAAGTTTGTACGAAGCCCGAGTTGATTAGTAAAGCTGGTAGCCCTGGGATTTGTAGCATTCTTTTTGCAATACCTAGGCTCATCACTTTTTCGCGCCATTGCTGGGGAGGTGTCCAAGTAGAAGTAATTACTACTTTCTTATATTTTCTAGTCTCCGACTTTCTTTTCTTCTACTTCTAGTCTTCAATTTTCTTCCATTATTTTATTTATGCAAAAGTAATCTAGTAAATTCCTTTCTTTCATTTGTCATTAGCTAATTTCCTTTCCATTTTGCAAGTACTTTGTAGCTTTAAAGAAAATCTTACAAAAACCAACCCAAAAACATTTCCTTTCATGCCTCATAGGAATAGGGACAATTTAGGGAAATTCTTGACAAATACCCCCACTGCATCCAACAGTCAACCTTCTCTCTTCTTCGGTGACTGTGAAGTAGAAGAACCTTTAGGTGAGCAACCTTACATATTTGAAGAACCTACAAGGGAAGAAGAAGAGGGAACCCATTCCTACTAAACCAATGGCTGGAAACCAAAATGATAGGGGATGTAGAGAGAGAATTGAGAGTGCCTTCCCCATCAGGGAAACCAATGGGGACACTAAGATGAAGAATATAAGCCCCTATGCTCTACCTCATTTACATGTCCTAACCACAGAGGACCCTGACACTTTCCTATTTGAGTTTTCTCTTATATGTCGAACCTATGACTATACAGATGACGAGAAAAAGTTAAAACTATTTCCATCTACCCTCAAGTATGCAGCATTGAACTGGTTCATGGGTTTACCTGGAGATAGCATCACAACTTGGGCTTAGATGCAACATAATTTCAACAACAAATATAGGGACTAATGTAGGTCAAAGGATACTAAAGAATATATTTTCAGGATGACCATAGGCAAGGATGAATCCTTCAAAGACTATGAAGAAAGATTCCAGCTCAGTTACAAAAGGGCCAGGTGCACACTTCACCCTGAGTCACTAACGATGGTCTTGCTTAGAGGAGTAAGGGAGGATCTTCTGGATACCTTACATATGATAGTAGGAGGATATGTCTATGAATTACCCTATGAGGATATTAAGATTGTCTTTAGAATCCATTCTAGGGCAGCTAGGAAAAAGGGTAGGGGTAGTCAACCTATGGCCAGTACATCATCCTCCAACTTATCCATCAAGGGTGAAATTGGAAATATGCTGGAAGATTTCAAAAGTGATATGCTACAAACCCTTTCCTTGCAATTAGACAAAATGAACATTAAAAGGAATCAAGAGGAAGCAGAGAGAGCCTTGGCCATCTTTTGTCCTAGATGCACCAGGAGGCATCCTAGGAATGAATGTCCATTGAACTGTATTAAGATTTTCTTAGTCTGTGAAGAAAACCACTCCACAGACAAGTGCCCTTCTTTAACTGGAATCAAAGTTGTATATCAAAGGGCTAAAGGGATCACTGAGCAGCTTTGCTACATCAAACAAGGATACCTCCCGGGCCTAGACCATACCAGTAGGGTATGCAAGGGTCATCCCATGAATATTACAACCCCAACCAAACCACAACTATACCTTCTTGGGGACCCCCCCCTCATCCTTCTTGGTCTACACCCCCTCCTTGGTCCTATGCACCTCAGTATCAATCCTAGCCAGTCAGGCAGTCATTACAACCTTATTTTCAGCCACAACATCAGTGGAATACCCCACAGCAGGGGTGCATGCCCCAATTCAACAATGTTCTAGCCCTACCCTCGACCACCTACCCAACCACAAATCTTGCACTCTGCTCCACCCAAGCAACCCCAGATGCCTACCCATCCAAATCTGAACCCAAACAATACGTAGGCTCAACAAACATACAATGGAGAGACATCATACCTAGTCTATGCTATAAAAATCTAGGAGATCAACCTAAGATCTAGGAGAATTCTCCCTGATAACCAACCTCCCTCTCCACATGGGGAGGTTGAGGAAGAAAGAGAGGAAAGCAACCTTAAAGTAAATCAACCCTTTCCTAAGATATTAGCCCAACCACTCTAGCCTACCCCAGAAGAAACTGAACTTCTGGGAGAATTGAAAAATATATGTGTACAGATCCCCCTTCTCTAGGAAATCAAAGATGTTCCCATTTACAATAAGTTGATTAAGGAGTAGTGCTTCAAGCATCCAAGAAGAAGAAAAAGGGATATCCCTACCATTAATGTCATTGGGCAATTTTCTAACTTAATGCTAAGGCAGGTAATATGTCCAAAATATTTGGACCCTAGAAGCCCTATAGTAGATGTGCACATCAATGGCACTATTGTCCCACACACTCTAATTGATCTTGGGGCTGCCATTAATGTGATGACCAAGGACACCATGCTCAAGCTCAACCTCCAAGGGTCATTAAGGAAGACCACAACAGTTCTGCAACTTGCATACCATTCCATAGTCAACCCTGAGGGAATTGTGGATGATGTGATGGTCTCCATTGACTCCTGGGAGTACCCTACAGATTTCCTAGTTCTCCAGCCTAAGGCTAAGCTTACTGGTTACCCTCTCATCCTTGGGAAGCCATGGTTGGCCATAATTGATGCTTACATTAGCTACAGAGCTGGGAATATGACCATCAAGAATGGGCATATGTCCGAACAATTAGTCTTATACCCTCTTTCTCAACCTACCCTAGAACATGATTTACCTTTATGGTTAGAGGAGGAGGAAGAAGATGATGTTTATCCTGCCCAACTTTATACTTTAGAAGCAACCATAGGAGGAGGACATTAAGATGAGGATGACTTAATTGAACACCTGCTCCAAACCTAGAGCAATCATCCAATTGACTTATACTTGGCCAATTCCAAACCACTATGTGTCAAAACCATAGAATTTGGCCCAGAGAGAACTTTGAAAATTAACCCATCTCTTTCTGCTTTAGAAGAGGAAAATCTATGCTACTTGTTGAGAGAAAACCTAGAAGCCTTCACTTGGAGTTACAAGGAAATGAAGGGAGTACACCCCTTAGTGTGTACTCACCACATATAAATCAAAGAAGGTTGCAAGCCAATCATGAAACCACAAAGGAGGATGAATCCAGCTCTTAAAGACATAGTCAAAGAAGAGCTGTAAAAATTGCTAGATGCGGGATTAATTTACCCTATCTCAGACAATGAGTGGGTCTCTCCTTTAGTGTTGGTTCCCAAGAAAATTGGTAAGTGGAGGATTTGTGTTGATTATAGGGAGTTTAACAAAGCCACAAAGAAGGATCATTTCCCCCACCCTTCATTGACCAAGTGCTAGATGGCCTGACAAGGAATAAGTTTTTCTCCTTCCTAGATGGATTCAGTGGGTACAACCAAATCCAAATCTACCTAGAAGACCATGATGAGACCACATTCACCTGTTCTTGGGGTACTTTTGCCTATAGGGTCCTTCCTTTTGGCCTATGCATGCTCCTGCCACTTTCCAGAGAGCAATCTTGAGTATTTTTGTTGAATTAGTACATGATGGTGTGGAAATCTATATGGATGATTTTACACCTTATGGCTATGATTTCCAAGAATCCTTAACTAACCTAGGTAAAGTATTACACAAATGCATTGAAATGAATCTGTCTCTCAGTCCAGAAAAATGTGAATTCTTAATGACTGAAGGGACTGTGCTAGGTCATTCAATATCTCAGCAAGGACTGCAGGTGGACCCAAACAAAATAACAATCATCCAAAGGGTCCCACCTCCACAAAAGTAGAGAGATGTCAGGAGTTTCTTAGGGTTAGCTGGATACTACTGAAGGTTCATATAGGACTTTAACAAGTTGGCCTCTCCTTTGTTTGGGTTGTTGGCCAAAGATTCTGAGTTTATATGGTCAAAGAGATGTCAAGAGGCCTTAGAAATTCTAAAAGGTAAGTTAACCATTGCACCAATCCTTAGAGGCCCAAACTAGGCCCTCCCTTTTCATATTCATGCTGATGCCTCACACAAAGCCATAGGAGTAGCCTTAGGTCAGGAAGAGGAGAAATTTCCCTATGCCATCTATTTTATTAGTAAGAACCTGTCAAATGCTGAGCTAAACTATACTGTGAATGAAAAGGAACTCTTCGTTGTTGTGCAGGCATTAAACAAATTTAGGCATTACATTATAGGCTATCAAGCATTTGTGCATATTGATCATGCTACAATCAAATATTTAATGAACAAACTAGGTGAAAATGCTAGAATTATAAGATGGTTGCTTTTATTACAGCAGTTTGATCTAACTATTGTTGATAAACTTGGTAAGGAAAATGTTGTTGCTGACTTTATACCTAGGATGAATCTTCCTGCAGGTGAAGAAGGAATGGTGGATGACTAGTTACCATATGAGCATTTGTTTTCTATTTTAGTTCTCTCCCCATGGTTTGCTGATATAGCAAACTATTTGGATCATAACAATTCCCACCAAACTTGCCCTCCAAAGAAAAGAGTAAGATAATAAAAAAGAGCACCCCCTTCACCCAGATTGGGGCAATCTATTCAAACTTGGCCTAGATCAAATCTTAAGAAGGTGTGTAAGGGAAGAGGAAGTCCTTGACATCCTTCTCACCTATCATGATGGGCCTTGTGGAGGTCACTTTGCAGCAAAGAGGACATCATTCAAAGTGTTGCAAGCATGCTATTATTAGCCTACTCTTCATCAAGGTGTGAAAAAGTACATTAGTCAGTGTGATT
>APFE030619570.1:32626-45112 GCA_000404065.3 Pinus taeda
ATTTTTAAAATTACAAATTATTAGAGATAAATAATGCAAAGTTGGCTCACCTATACACCATGTGAGGATGAAGAAGTGCTTAAGGAATGATAACCTTCCAACCAATCTTTAATAGCCTTTCAATGCCCTATCACTTGTAAGTTTAGTTTGCTTGACACAATTAAGATGACTAACTTAAAAAATGGATTCATATTATTGTAGTAGTTGTTAGGTAGTTGTATTTTTGTGCTTAGACTAAATTAGCCATTGACGTTAGTCATTTTTAGTTGTATTACTTATTATCTAGTCACATATTTTAACCCGCGACTAAATTATTGATTTATGTTAGTTGATTTTAGCTCGATCACCTAAGATTGCCCATTTTTGGTAGTATTTCACTTGGAAAAGCTGTGGTGACTAACTTTTTTAGTCACTAATTTCTCATTTTCTACTAGTGTAAATAAGAGTTTATTCTTAGACAATTAGAAGGCAATTAGAGGACAATTATTTCTCTCCCTAGAGATAAATAATCACAGTTGGGGGGAAAGGGATTCAAGAGGGGAGAGGGAAGAAAACCTGAGGAAACCTTGGAAACTTGGTACCTGGTGGAAAGAGGTCCAAGAGAGGGGTTCAAGATTCAATCTTGAGAACCTGAAATAGGACGCTATGGAAGGTTGGAAGGATGCTTCCAGTAGAGGTATCCTTGAGTTGGTGGGTGGCCAATGGGATCCTTGAGAGTGACTTGTGAGTATGAGTTCCTGGGTTGGATTGAAAAAGTCTTGATGCCTTAGAACAGACTTGACTGGGTCATTGTCATATAAATGTTTTGGGAAGATACTGGCTTGAGGAGAGTCTTGTTATGTAGACATAGAACTCAGTGGTTGGGTGGAGCACTATCTTTCTCGAAAATTCATGGCTGGTCAAATAGTTAAGTAAAGATAAGTACTAAACAATTACCTGTGATAATTATTTCTATTTTTTTTAAGGGAGTAAACTTGGTTGTGTTGAAATATGTTTTTTCCTATATATGATTATGTGTGTATGGTTATGGCTACACTCTTTATTTTGAACAATTCAAAACAAGTAAGGTAGGTCAGTTTAGACCAAGTTGGCTAAGCAATAACTCAAAAACTATAGATTATTTGCGATGTGATATTACCAGAAAATTATATAAAACTATAGAATGTGTTAAGGGTAATATGAGGATGATTAAGAATGAACTGTGCAAGCTAGAGTTAGTTCTGGTTGACATCAATAACTTCCCTTAGGAATAGTTCATCTCCTCTATAACTAGTGCAATAGTTTCGAAAGAACCAATTTGTTCCTAACACCAAAACTACAATAATACTTAGTAATGATATTCTTAATGTATTGAATAAGACACTCGAGATAGAACTGTAGTAGTTCAATGGCTAAAATCAATTTTGAATGTAGTAAATACATAAAACTAGTTGGAAGTGCTTATGTATTTGTGTATAGGAACGCATGCCGAGAACTGTGAATGTGAAGGAAACCAAACTATGCATGGACACTACGAATTATAACAATTACACATATGAAAACTCATTAAGGAAAATATTTCATTGTAATAAGAAAATAAGAATAACTAATGGGTTCCATTTCTTTTAAAGTTGAAGAGATGAAGATGCAATTCAAGAAATACTACAACCCATAATCATTCTGAATTGCTATCTATATACACAGTGAATGTATAATAGTTCCATTATATGAGAGACAATATTATATAAAATTTGATTGTCATTGGAAAGGAGAAGCCAAGGGGTCGTGCCCAAAAGCTCATTACTATCAACCTCTTGTGCACAGTATAACAATTGTATACAAAAGTCTTAGGAACAAGCTAACAACTGAATGCCACAAATATTTATCTTCTGCGATAAATAAAAATTAATGATAAAAGTATTGTGTCATAAAGATCAACAATTATAAGCAAGTACGCTGAGAAGAGCACTTCACAGTAGGGATGATAACAACATTCATTGTAAAAAGTTATGGGGCAAATACATTAACCATTAAATCTTATTGTGAAAGAAATGGATTTAGAAGGTGAAACCATATATCACTCTATGGATTACCTATGAACGAAAAGCATATATATGAAATAAGTTATTATTTAATATGTGAAATAAAAAAATCAAAATTTTCCAAATAACATTTATGTGGTTGAGGAACTCTCGAGGCCAAACCTCAATTCGATTTCATTAAAGAAAAAAAACTAGGAGATTACATTAATAACTGTGGCATTAAACCGCCGACAGAAGAACCCATATACCAAATTATAGTCTTAATCTTCAAACCCAAAACCGACAAAAATTATACAATTGTAATTTATAATCCTATCTATTCAAGGAGATGTAAGTAGATAAGTTCGAACACCTTGACTGAAGGCTATAGTCTCTGGGAGGTCGCTAAATTAAAGCTGTGAAATGGTAGTCGTAATTGACCTATGAAGGAGCATTCAAGGAACTTAGCAGAATCCTACCAAAAAATTATGAATAAAAAAATAGAGGAATAATGGGGCTTCGAAGAAGCATATTATAAATTGTACAGGGTTACTGTTATAACCCTCATCCATAGTTGGTAGAGAACTAGATGCCACTGTAGTCAGTGGAGACAAACTTGAGAAATTCAGAAATAATACATGTCCTTATATGAGAATAATCACCAAGGAAGAAATAAGAATATCGCTGTGGGTAATCTTACCGCAAGCAACATTTACTTGAGGGATTCCAACAGTAAATTAAAGAAATGCCCTCACAGAAAGTTTAAACCTTTGCTTTTTCATTCTAAACCACCAATGAAAAGATTTGGAATATGGCTTGGCATGAGCATAGTCATGTTGGAACTGTAGCACACAATACTTAGCCAAAAAATTCACTTATACACTAAGAAACTTGATAGAATCATGAATCTAAGCATGACCATTCTTAACATACCTGAACAAGAGTTGTTGATGATCAAAACTCTCAGACCTAACTTATAATGCTAGAGGTTGTAAACCTTGACTAGCAAGGGATGGAGTTGCAAATGAGCAGATTGAGTGGTGGATGGGGTAGGGTTCAGTTACCCTAACTTCCGAATATTGAACAAACATTGTTACATAAAGAAACATATCATCCCCAATGGGAATGAATCCACCTATACTCACCCATGACATATAGAATGATCTGGTTAAGGGTTAATGTTCATATTTATAGAGTATACCCCTTCACCGAGATAGTATCACTATCATTGACTAGTATGTGTGACTAAACATAATTGAGATAGTATCACTATCATTAAGAACTCTTAAAAATAAGGAAACATTGTCCACAAAATGGGGGAATTAAATTATAAACTAATTATTTATTATGCAAATCCCTTAATTCCTATATATTTGGGAAGGTTGAATATTGAAAATATAATTTCATGAATGTTAAATCTCTATTTTTACCTCACATAATATTACTATTGATATCATCATGAGTTACTTGCCAATTTTAACTTTTACCTTTTCTTTACTTCGAGATATCTAAACCCCATGTGCAAAACCTTTGAAATTTAACTATGTTGTCCTAAATTAAAATTTTAATTTCAGACCATTCATGTAAATCTTATTATTTTAAAACTTCAATATTAAAAATAAAATAATAAAAATAAAAAACCCCTTCATTAAGTGGCATGTAAACAAGAACCAAATTCACCTTATGTTTTTTATCGGATATGAAATATAGTATGAAGTAAATACATTTAATGAAAGCTTTAATATTGAAATAATTATTAAAATGAACAAAAGCTTCAAAAACATTATATCAAGTTTGCCATAAGGCCCATATTAAATATTTTAAACATTACCGCATTAAATATTGAAATGACATACGAGGCCCCACTCAATTCGTACTAATTTCATTAGTGCGGAGAAAACTCACCACCACCTTACCGCACGATATGGGATGACCATCCGTGCGGGAGAAAACTCACCACCACCTTACCCCACGATATGGGATGACCATCGTCCGATTAAATAAGGCTCATCATAAAGATTCCATCACATCACAAATGGCTCATTAACCTCTCTCCAACTCTCCATGCGATGGGAGCTATAACCATCTATTAAAGATATATTAAAGATAGCTCTCATCTATAGAATACTACATGTTTGCTGGAAAATTTGAAGCTTTTATAAATGTAATTTTAAATTGCATTCAAATTCGTAAAAGGTTTATAAAGCCACCTAAAACATTTAGGGGGTTTTGAATTTAACTTACCTTCACCTATGCATTTTCTCCTATAACCAATAAGCTCTAGAACTTTGATGTTGATTGACTATATTTATATAGTGGATGTGGAAAAGTACTCCACAATTTATGATTTCGCTGAAGCTTTTAAAGAATTTACAACGGTTTACTGTGAAAACCACACATACATTCATGAGAAATTAATTTTAGATTTGCAATTAACTTGAGATGTTGCTTGAATATCTTTACACCGTTTTACAGTGGAGGTGGAAAAGTATTCCACAATTTATGATTTCGCTGAAGTTTTTAAAGAATTTACAACGGTTTACTGTGAAAACCACACATACATTCATGAGAAATTAATTTCAGATTTTTTTTATGAGAACAGAATTGAAAAGCAATATGGATGCACACATATTATGTGAATGTTAAAATTAATCAGCTTTTTTAGTGGGAAATTGTTCCAAATAATTTTCACAAGATTTATCAGAATTTATATAGGGTTTAGCTATATTTTAAAGAACTTAACCAAGGTTTACTGTGGTGAAGAATATGAGGTACGTAATGGGTTTTTTTCCATAGAATTTTCCTCCATTATTATGGAAGCAAATTTTGGAAATAAGATTAGAAAAATATGTTTATTTCATTTATGATTTGTTTCATTATTTAAGAAACTAACTCGTGTGTTTATGCTATACAGATTATTCATTTAGGAAAGGTTATAATCTAGATAAACTACTTCATGGAAGACTAATGTGGGTGGATTCCTAAGTCCAAAGTTAAAAGAAGAAATTAAAAACTATTTAGGAGAGAGACAAGAAACTATTTTCAAATAAATATTTTCAAAATATGTATTTGTTTAATAGACAGTGATGTAAAATAATTATCAAAACATTTGTATAAAACCCTTGTTTTCTCATTCGAGAGGGGGCTTGAGGCTAGGTGATTCGAAGAGAGATAGACTTAGTTGTTATATGCCTGAGTGCATGCACATGATAGAACCTTATTTTGTAACCTTTGATATATGATCTGAATTTTATATTTATCAGTTTATCAAAACATTTGTATAAAACCCTTGTTTTCTCATTCGAGAGGGGGCTTGAGGCTAGGTGATTCGAAGAGAGATAGACTTAGTTGTTATATGCCTGACTGCATGCACATGATAGAACCTTATTTTGTAACCTTTGATATATGATCTGAATTTTATATTTATCAGTTTATGAACCTGTGTTGGTTTGAAATAGTGGTTTAGATAGTTGACATGATCAATTATTTGAATTTCTTTCATTATCTAATTTGATTTCTTCTCAGAAATGCATACTGTAAGAGGCAAATAGATATAATTATTTACTTGTTTTATTGTTGATAGAATTTCCAAAGGCTTGACATTTCTATTCTCCTACAACATCTCATGTAAATATTATTTACAATAGTTGCATGTTATTTTTGTTTCTTTTTTATTAACTTTTCATTTATTTCATATGTTTGTATCTTATATTTGTTAGTAGGATAGTACTTTACTTGATTGACACTATTTTGTTGCAGCCATTATGAGACTTTCTCATTTCTTGATATCTATATTATCAAATGATGATTTGAACTCGATAATTGCCTTTTGTAAGATGTGTAGAAATGTATAATACTTGATATTACACATTTCACATTTTTCATTAAGATGAGTTGTTAATAATAAAATACAAGTGTAGCTAGCCCTTAAGTATTTTTATTTTATTTTTGGTTCTATTATTTCTTTGGCTTTATGTTATTTGTAGAATATCATTTTTCTTATCGTATAATCAGGTCACAACTTGATATGATTCACCATATGTTATATAGGCTTCTCCCACCTAGACCTTCGCACTTATACCTCTTTCAATTATTACCATAAACTGACCTTATTTATTTTCCTAAATTGAATAATTATTTAATTTACACTATCACCAGGGATTACCCCCTGTGGTGAAAGGGAGGCCAACCCTTATCACCTAGAGTGGGAAGATCTAGGATCCTTAGTGATGTGGTCTTAGGTTTTCCTCAGTTATGAGGACAATCTGTGCACCAAAATCTTTTGGCACTGTTTCTAGGGAACGAAGGTATAATGTTTGTTTCCTTTGGTAACTTATTTATTGGTTAAGTATGTGATCCATTGGTGGATAGGGTCACAATTTTATGCACTGTATAGCATTTCAAGTGTATATATTTCTTGTTTATTTGTTCACCTGGTGACTCCCTGATTTATAATTACTAATGGATATTTCTTGGGTTGCACCCACATTTTTCTCCTCTGGATTTTTCTCAGATTGTAGGGTTTCTAAATGAGTTACTAGATATAGACATATGGGATACCTACCTACCTCATTTTCATGAAGACGAAGACAATGATTTGATTGAACATATGCTACTATTTCATGATTTCCTTCCTAGGATCGTGGTCAAACATGAGGATGTACGGATGAAATTTTTCATGATGTCGTTGGAAGGTAGAACTCGATAGTGGTATCAGAAACTTCCTCCCATGGGTATTTTATCTTTAAAGGATTTCCATATAGTTTTCTATGCACATTATGCAACTATGTATCCCTCTACTAAACTTGTTGGAAATTTTTGTTGCTTACTAGACGAACATTGTGAATATTCTCATTCAACATTTCAGGAAGATGAATATTGTATTAATGATGAAATAATGAGTTGGAAAGACGATGATTCTAATGAAAAATGCTTACCCTTTATTTGTTTTCCAAATCAATGTTTAGATGGACTAGGTGTAGCATCTAAAGTTGAATGTGAGGAGAGCCTTGAAGAATCTAATAGTTTAACCACCAATGATAAATATGATTTATTTTCTTTTGATTCTTCTAAGGGTAATGATGTTAAAGAAGAAATTATACTTATAACCATATCACCTTCACACATTTATGATTATGTAGACGAATCAGTAGTAGTGGAAGATCTTGTTTTATCTAACGAAATGACATGTAGCGATATCTTTAGTATTTTTTATTCTTCTATATTTGACAGTTATGTTTATTTTTCAAAACCAGCCATATATGACACATATGAAGATGAATTAACAATTTCCTCTTAGAATCTTGAATTGAATAACAATCAACTTACAGAAATAAATTTACAATCATGTTGTTATTTTAATTCCATTGATGCAAATGAATATGTTGAACATAATGTTTTAACTAATTTAAATTCACTATATGATGACGAATCTATTCATGATGATGAACCTGTTCATAATGATCATATGGTACAAAAAGAAGATTACATTATAGATCTTATTGTTGTCAATGCATTAAATTTTATTTCGATCTATTTATTTATAAACTTTGACATGATTAAATTCGTGGAAATACATGATAGCCATGAAATAGGGATACATGAAAGTATTTCTCATGGACAAGATGTTAATATTTAAATATTTTTTTCATTAGATATTCATATAGGCCTGCAGGACTTCATTGAAACATGGATGAGCACATACTTTGAAAAGGTTTATTTTTGCTTTCAATGAAATGTGAATATATTTCTCAATGTCCTAGTAAAATAATTTCTCCCCCGTTTCTTTCAACAATTGAATATGTTATTATTATTGATCAAATTGAGGCCTAAAGTTAAGAAGTTCACCATTGACAATATTTCTCTTTCGTTACACTAGATTTTTAATTTCTTTGATAAATATTGAAACACATTGTATATAAATTATGTATATCAATAAACCTTTTATGATTTATAGGTTTACATGAATAAAGATAAGGGTTTTTTTTCATCTTGAAGAGTCTTTTGTGATCATAGTAGAATGAAATATATAGAACGTGAGTCCTTAGTATGAACTATATTAATGATATTTTTTAATACATATTTAAAGATCCGGTCTATAAGTAATGTCTAAGGGGTAACAATATTTACACGGCTTAGATCTTAATCTCTTAGTAATGTCACCTTAATATTGAATATTCCTCACCACATTCCTCTTCCATTCTACTTACAAATAAATAATAAGGGACCACATTAATTCATAAGGGCTATATCTTTAAATGTAAGATCAAGCTTATATATATATCTATATCTATATATATATATAATTGAAGTGTTGGTATGACTAGTTAGTCGCATCACAACCATACATGAGACCTTCCTAATAAACATAGTAACTTAGGGATATGAACCAATGGTTTCTTGGGTGGGGAATGCTGGTATCTCCGCCAGGGCTATCGACACTTGCTAGAAGCAGAGTAAGGCCAGTGGCATTAGACTAAAATCTAGCATGTAATCTGCCCACTCCTTCTATTGAGGTAAATTTCGATGGGGAATTCTAACATCTCCACCGAGGCTTTGAATGCTCTCTGGTAGTGGAGCAAGGTCAGTGGTATTGGACTAAATCTATTGTGTAATCCTCTCATCCCGTGAATACTATATTTGCTAGATAAATTGAAAGAATGGCCTCTACCACGAAGAGAAAATAAGAATCCAGAGAGTTCCTCATCTCAGGTTAGTGGATGACTCCATTGAGGCTATGGACGCTCGCTGACAACGGAGTGATATTTGATTTTGGAAACTCATATTATAAACTAGAAGGGGAAAAAAATATCTAACAACTAGCCTCCTTAGTCTCAATAAACTCAAAAAATGGAAATCTCTATTATGTATCTTAATTAGCTCCATGGTTTATGTAATTTCTTAATCATCAACTGTAAGTAGGTATGACTTTTTATGATGTTGGATGTTCTTATGAAGTCATACATTTATCATTTTTATGATCTTCTGCCTTAATAATTGTTATAAAACCTTGGTAGACTTAATATACAAACATATGTCTTTTATGTATGTAAATAATCATTGAACTTGTTAATCCATACATGCTAGGACCTCACATTTATTATGGTTTTGTTCTTGCTATCAATCGATTGAGCCTTTACGAGGCAACATATTTTCCTTCCATTACTTTTTGTCTCTTCAGTGCCCTTTTTTTGACTCCATGGGCAATACAAAGGCTTTTGGTTCGCATTCTTGATCCTCCATAGGGGAGCATCATCCACAGTTGGAGCTGAATGTTGTCACCAAAATGACCCTCCTTAGAACTAGGTCTCCTTTGAGGGTGTTACTTTATGTTTCCTTACCACTTGACTCCTTCTTGTGCTCCTATGATTCAAATCGCTCCCTAAAATACAAAATGGAAATCAGTAAAAGGGATTAGAAATAAGTAGGGCTTGTAACTAAGTGACACTAAAGAAATGTCATACTATTATGCATATGAATACTTAATTATTATTTTAATTCTATATATCACATATAAATTCAAAATACAAACAATTAAAATATTAAATAACACTAACTAGTGTGTGTGACTAAACATAATTGAGATATAATGACTATCATTAAGAACTCCTAAAAATAAGGAAACACTGTCCACAAAATAAGGAAACATTGTCCAAAAAAGGGGAAATTAGATATACAAACCAATTATTTATTATGTAAATCCCTTAATTCCTATATATTTGGGAAGGTTGAATTTCCTAAAGAACATATGTAATGAATATTGAAAACAGACTTTCATAAATGTTAAATCTCTAATTTTACCTCACATAATATTACCATTTATCTCATCATGAATTACTCAGCAATTTTAACGTTCACATTAACTTCCACTTAGCTTTCAAATATCTAAGCCCTAGGCCCAAAACAAAAACCTTTGAAATTTAACTATGTTGTCCTAAACTGAAATATTATATCCAAGCATTCAAATAAATCTTATTGTTTTAAAGCATAAATATTAAAAAGAAAATAATAATAACAAAATTCCTTCTCTCATTATAGTTAGGCATTGTAGAACAAGAATCAAATTCACCTTATGTTTAATGGAGGCTTTAATATTGAAATAATTATTAAAATGAACAAAGAATTTGAAAACATTATATCAAGTCTTGCATAATGCCCATATTAAATATTTTAAACATTAGCGCATTAAATATTGAATTGAAATACGAGGCTCCACTCAATTCGTACTAATGTCATTGGGGCAGAGAAGGGAGGTTAACTCACCACCACCTTACCACCCGATATGGGATGACCATCGTTAAGATTCCATCGCATCAAAAATGGCTCATTAACTTCCCTCCAACTCTCCAAAGGATGGGAGTTATTAACCATCAATTAAAGATGGCTCTCATCTCTAGAATACTACATGTTTGCTGAAAAATTCAAAGCCTTTATAAACGTAATTCTAGATTGCATTCAACTTTGTAAAAGGTTTATAAAGACACCTAAAACATTTAGGGTTTTGAATTTAACCTACCTTCACTTATGCATTTATCATGTAACCAATACACTTCACAACTTGAGATGTTCATGTGGTTTGAAGATATTTATAGTGTTTTACAGTGGAGGTGGAAACCTACTCCATAATTTATGATTTTTCTTAAGTTTTTAAAGAATTTATGATGGTTTACTATGAAAGCCACTTATACATTCATGAGAAGTTAATTTAAGGATTTTGTTCTGAGGAATTGAATCTACAAGCAATTTGGATGCACACATATTATGTGAATGTTAAAATTAATTGATTAATTTTAGTTGGGAATTGTTCCAAATAAATTTCACAAGATTTATCATATATAGGGTTCACTTATATTTTAAAGAATTTAACCAAAGTTTATTACGGTGAAAAATATGAGGTACCTAGATTTTTCCTCCATTATTATGGAAGCAAATTTTGGAAATAAGATAAGAAAAATATGTTTATTTCATTTATGATTTGTTTCATTATTTAAGAAACTAACTCATGTTTTCTATTATACAGATTATTCATTAAGAAAGGATTATAACCTGGATAAACTAGTTCATGGAAGACTAATGTGCATGGAGTCCTAAGTCCAAAGTTAAAGGAACAAATTAAAAACCATTTACAAGAGACAATAACTATTTTCAAATAAATATTTTCAAAATATGTATATTTTTAATAGACAATTACATAAAATAGTTATCGAAACATTTGTATAGACCCCTTGTTTTCTCATTCGAGAGGGGGTTGGAGGCTAGATGATTTTGAGAGAGATAGACTTAGTTTTTATGCACCTGATTGCACTTGATGCACAAGCCACAACCATATTTTGTAACCTCTGATTATATGATCTAAATTTTATATTTCTACAATTTCCTTTTGTCATTAGTTTCTATACATGTGCTAGTTTTGAAATAGTGGTTATCAAAGGCAAATAGATAGAATTATTTATAGGTTTTATCATAGTGGTTTAGATAGTTGACATGATCAATTGTATGAATTGATTTCATTATCTAATCAGATTGCCTCTTAGATATGCATACTAGAGGCAAATAGATAGAATTATTTATAGGTTTTATCGTTGATAGAATTTCCAAATGCTTGACATTTTTGCTATGCTACAATATATCATGTAAATATTATTTACAGCAGTTGCATGTTCTTTTTATTTCCTTTGTCATTAAATTTTCATTTATTTCATATGATTGTATCTTTTATTTGTTAGCAAGAGGATAGTAGTTTACTTGATTGACACTATTTTGTTGAAGCCATCAAGGGACTTGCTCATTTCTTGATATCTATATTATCAGATGATGGTTTGATCTCGATACTTTCCTTTTGTAAGATGTGCAGAAATGTATAATACTTGATATTACACCTTTCACATTTTTCATTAAGATGAGTTATTAATAAGAAGATACAAGTGTAGCTAACCTTTAAGTATTTTTATTTTATTTTATGTTCTATTATTTCTTTGGTTTTAAGTTATTTGCAGAATATCATTTTTCTTGTCGTATAATTAGGTCACAACTTGATATGATTCACTATATGTTATATAAGATTCTGCCACCTAGACCTTCTCACTTCTACCTCTTTGCATTATAACTATAAATTTGTCTTATTTATTTTTCTAAATTGAATAATGATTTAATTTACATTATCACCAGGGGTTACCCATGTGGTGAAAGGAGGCCAACCCTTATCACCTAGAGCAGGAGTATCTAGGATCCTCGGCGATGTGGTCTTAGGTTGTTGTCAGTTACCGGGACAATTTGTGCACCAACACATGGTCATCTCTCAATATGTAAATGATTTTTTTTTTGGTAATTATGCTTCTGTGTTTGAATATGAAAAAGAAGAATGAGCTCTTACATATATTTTAAAATTAGAAATATTCATATTAAGCATAGTTATCTCAAAGTAATGTTTTTTATATAAATGGCCACTCTAACAAAACAATGGAGAATCTAAAACATTAAAAAAAAC